>CM070823.1:48948595-49241095 GCA_036326025.1 Chrosomus eos
ATTGATGTTCAACAAATAAAAAACAGATATAATACAGATGAGCAAACAATAAAGCTTGGGTTGCTGAATATTCGATCCCTTAATTCAAAATCGCTCATAGTTAATGATAAGATTAAAGACTATAACCTAGATGTGCTGTGTTTGACAGAAACCTGGCTAAAACCAAACGATTACATTACTTTAATTGAGTCCACTCCGCAAGATTACTGTTATAAACATGAGCCTCGTCCGAAAGGCAAAGGGGGAGGTGTTGCTGTAATTTATAGTAATGTTCTCAAAACCACTAAGAAATCTAGTTTTAAATATACTTCTTTTGAAGTGTTGGTGCTTAATGTAAATATATATAGTGTAAACAATAAATCACGTTTGAGATTTCTGCTGGCTACTGTATACAGGCCACCAGGGCACCATAAAGATTTTATCAAAGAATTTGCTGACTTTCTATCAGAATTAGTATTGGCTGCAGATAAAGTCCTAATTGTTGGTGATTTTAATATACATGTAGATAATGAAAAAGATGCATTGGGATTGGCATTTAAAGACATTGTAAACTCTATTGGAGTTAGACAACACGTGTCAGGACCTACTCATTGTCGTAATCATACTCTTGATCTAATATTATCACATGGAATAGATGTTGATGCCGTTGAAATTCTGCAGCAGAGCGACGACATCTCCGATCATTATCTAGTCTCGTGTAAATTACATTTAGCCAAGGCTGCAAAGCCGATTCCGTGTTATAAATATGTTAGACCTATCACTTCTGCCACTAAAGATTGCTTTATTAATAATCTTCCTAATCAGTTTCATAATCTCAGCATCCCAGATAGCTTAGAAGAACTTGATATTGCAACAGAAACATTTAACTCTCTCTTTTCCAGCACTTTAGACACAGTTGCTCCGCTGCGCTTAAAGAAGATTAAAGAAAATAGTCCAACGCCGTGGTACAATGAGCACACCCGGGCCCTTAAGAGAGCAGCCAGAAAAATGGAGCGAAACTGGAAGAAAACAAAACTAGAGGTATTTCGGATTTCATGGAAGGAGAGCTTGATTGCTTACAGAGAGGCCTTAAATGATGCTAGAACTGATTATTTTTCAACCCTATTAGAAGAAAAGAAACATAATCCTAGGTATTTATTTGAACAAGTGGCTAAACTAACGAAAAAGAAAGCTTCAAGCCCAGAAGTTTCCAAGAAACACAGCAGTAATGACTTTATGAACTTCTTCACTTATAAGATCGATAATATCAGGGACAAAATTATAAATATGCAACCGTCTACTACAGTATCGCATCAGGGAGTATATTGTAGTCTCCGTGAGGAACATTTTGATTCATTTGTTGCTATAGGAGAGGAAGAATTTTGCAAAATTGTTAATTCATCTAAATCGACAACTTGTATGCTAGACCCTATACCGACTAAGCTACTGAAAGAGATACTTCCAGAGGTCATAGATCCTCTTCTAAATATCATTAATTCATCTTTGTCATTAGGATACGTACCAAAAACCTTTAAGTTGGCTATGATTAAACCGCTTGTTAAAAAACCGCAACTTGATCCTACAGAATTAGTCAATTACAGGCCAATCTCGAATCTCCCTTTTCTGTCAAAGATACTAGAAAAAGCAGTATCCTCACAACTGTGTTCCTTTTAGAAAGAAATAATATCTGCGAGGATTTTCAGTCCGGATTTAGACCGTACCATAGTACTGAGACTGCTCTCATTAAAGTCACAAATGATTTGCTCCTATCATCCGATCGTGGTTGTATCTCTCTATTAGTGTTACTTGATCTTAGTGCTGCATTTGATACTATCGACCACAACATTCTTTTAAATAGACTAGAAAAGTATGTTGGCATTAGCGAATTGCACTAGCATGGTTTAAATCATACTTATCTGACCGTTTTCAGTTTGTATCAGTAAGTGAAGAGATGTCTTATCGATCACAAGTCCACGCCGGATCCAGGGCATATCAAGATCTGACGAAGGACCATCACATGGACACGACGACACCCATTATCAGCGCTGTGAAGGCCCATGGACACCTCAACACACTCATCTCCTCACCGGCCGGATGACCCAGCCCAACCAGATGAACTGGATAATATCGTGAAAGTTCTGATCCCATCTGACTCCTGACATTATGCTGCCTAACTCATAATCATACACTGTTCATTCGTTGGCCAAAGGAGGACTGGCCCCCCGACTGAGCCTGGGTTCTCCCAAGGTTTTTTTCTCCATTCTGTCACCTGATGGAGTTTGGTTCCTTGCCACTGTTGCCTTCGCCTTTTGGCTTGCTTAGTTGGGGACATTTAATTTTCAATTGAACAATACTATTACAACATTGTTTTCCTGTTATCTCTGTAAAGCTGCTTTGAAACAATTTGTATTGTAAAAAGCGCTATATAAATAAAGGTGACTGGTGTGTGTGTGTGTGAGACGTCAGGTCTACGCTGTGTGTGTGTGTGTGTGTGAGACGTCAGGTCTACGCGTGTGTGTGTGTGTGTGTGTGTGTGTGTGTGCGTGTGCGTGTGTGTGTGTGTGAGACGTCAGGTCTACGCTGTGTGTGTGTGTGTGTGTGTGTGTGTTGGGGAGACGTCAGGTCTACGCTGTGTGTGTGTGTGTGTGTGGACGTCAGGTCTACGCTGTGTGTGTGTGTGTGTGAGACGTCAGGTCTACGCTGTGTGTGTGTGTGTGTGTGTGTGTGTGTGTGTGTGAGACGTCAGGTCTACGCTGTGTGTGTGTGTGTGTGTGTGTGACGTCAGGTCTACGCTGTGTGTGTGTGTGTGTGTGTGTGTGTGTGTGTGTGTGTGTGTGTGTGTGTGTGTGTGTGTGTGTGTGTGTGTGTGTGTGTGAGACGTCAGGTCTACGCTGTGTGTGTGACGTCAGGTCTACGCTGTGTGTGTGTGTGTGAGACTTCAGGTCTACGCTGTGTGTGTGTGTGTGAGACTTCAGGTCTACGCTGTGTGTGTGTGTGTGTGTGTGTGTGTGTGTGTGTGAGTGACGTCAGGTCTACGCTATAAGAGGCAGTACAACATTACTAACACACACAGAGCACAGTGTCGTGTGAGAGAGCCATGGGAACGGCAATGGGAAAAATAACACAAAGGTGACGTCACACTAAATGAAGTAATGAGGAAACACACAGGACTGAGTTAAAGCTTAGTGAATGCTGTTCCTCTCTCTCACCACAGTCAGTCTAAGAGACAGAAATAACCGTCGCTCTTACCTGGAGCTCCTGAGGGAACACACAACAGCTCGTCATGCAGGAGCCGCTCCGTCACACAGGAGGGAGGTGAAGAAAACATGACACGTGTTTTTCAGAACATAAACATACAAACTTAAAATGTCCATAACATGATCAAAACAGAAGGACATTTATCCTGCAGTGGATAAATGAAGGTAATAGAAGCAGAGCAGAAAGAAAGTCAAAGCACATCAAACGGCAACAAAAAACTAAACAGCATTAATATCTGGAGTGTCATAAACACAGTTCTGTCTCTGAGTGTCTGGCATGGTAATATTTGATATGGCAGACACTGTTGATATGTTCTGTCTTGGCTAAATAGATCTGCTATACTGCTTTATATGCTGTTATTACTGCTGCTGTTATTATTGCTGTTATTACTGCTGCTGCTGTTATTACGCTGCTGCTGCTGTTATTACTGCTGTTATTACTGCTGCTGCTGTTATTACTGCTGTTATTGCTGCTGCTGCTGCTCGCTGTTATTGCTGCTGCTGCTGTTATTGCTGCTGCTGCTGCTGTTATTACTGCTGCTGCTGTTATTGCTGCTGCTGCTGTTATTGCTGCTGCTGCTGTTATTGCTGCTGCTGCTGCTGTTATTGCTGCTGCTGCTGTTATTACTGCTGCTGTTATTGCTGCTGCTGCTATATACTGCTGCTGTTATTGCTGCTGCTGCTGGCCTTCTGCTGCTGTTATTACTGCTGCTGTTATTGCTCTGCTGCTGTTATACTGCTGCTGTGCTGTTATTACCTGCTGGTTATTGCTGCTGCTGCTGTTATTGCTGCTGTTATTACTGCTGTTATTGCTGCTGCGCTGTTATTGCTGCTGCTGCTGCTGTTATTACTGCTGCTGCTGTTATTACTGCTGTTATTACTGCTGCTGCTGTTATTACTGGTGTTATTGCTGCTGCTGCTGTTGTTATTGCTGCGTGCGCTGCTCTGTTATTGCTGCTGTTATTACTGCTGCTGCTGTTATTACTGCTGCTGTTATTGCTGCTGCTGCTGTTATTACTGCGCTGCGTACTGCTGCGCTGCTGTTACTCTGCTGCTGCTGTTATTACTGCTGCTGCTGTTATTCAGCTGCAGCTGCTGTTATTAGCTGCTGTTATACTGCTGTTATATAGCTGCTGCTGTTATTGCTGCTAGCTGTTATTACTGCTGCTGCGTTATTGCTGCTAGCTGCTGTATTCTGCTGTTATTACTGGCTGCTGCTGTATACTGCTGCTGCTGTTATTGCTGCTGCTGCTGACTGCTTATACTGCTGCTACTGCTTTATGCTGCTGTTATTGCTTTTGCTGCTGCGTTATTGCTGCTGTTAACTGCTGCTTTACTGCTGCTGCTGTTATCTGCTGCTGCTGCTGTTATATGTAGCTGCTGCGCTGTTATTGCTGCTGCGTTATCTGCTCGTTATCTGCTGCTGCTGTTATTGCTGGCTGCTGCTGCTGTTATTCTGCTGCTGTATTACTGCTGCTGCTGTTATTGCTGGCTGCTGCTCTGCTGCTATATGCTGCTGCTGTTATCTGCTGCTGCTGAGCTGTTATTCTTGCTGTTATTAGCTGCTGCTCTATTGCTGCTGCTTATGCTGTTATTGCTGCTGCTGCAGTTATTGCTGCTGCTGTTATCTGCTGCTGCTGTTATTGCTGCTGCTGCTGTTATTACTGCTGCTAATTTTATACTGCTGCTGCTGTTTATTGCTGCTGCTGCTGTTATTACTGCTGCTGTCATTACTGCTGCTGCTGTTATTGCTGCTGTTATTGCTGTTATTGCTGCGCTGCAGTTATTGCTGCTGCTGTTACTGCTGCTGCTGTTATTGCTGCTGCTGCTGTTACTGCTGCTGCTGTTATTGCTGCTGCTGCTGTTATTACTGCTGCTAATATTACTGCTGCTGCTGTCATTACTGCTGCTGTTATTGCTGCTGCTGCAGTTATTGCTGCTGCAGTTATTGCTGCTGCTGTTACTGCTGCTGCTTGTTATTGCTGCTGCTGCTGTTATTACTGCTGCTAATATTACTGCTGCTGCTGTTATTGCTGCTGCTGCTGTTATTACTGCTGCTATCATTACTGCTGCTGCTGTTATTGCTGTTATTGCTGCTGCTGCAGTTATTGCTGCTGCTGTTACTGCTGCTGCTGTTATTGCTGCTGCTGCTGTTACTGCTGCTGCTGTTATTGCTGCTGCTGCGGTTATTGCTGCTGCTGTTATTGCTGCTGCTTCTGTTATTGCTGCTGCTGTTGTTATTGCTGCTGCTGTTGTTGTTATTGCTGCTGCTTCTGTTATTGCTGCTGTTATTGCTGCTGCTTTTGTTTTAGCTGCTTCTGTTATTGCTGCTGCTGCTGCTGTTACTGCTGTTATTACTGCTGCTGCTGCTGCTGTTATTGCTGCTGCTGTTACTGCTGCTGCTGTTACTGCTGTTATTACTGCTGCTGCTGTTATTGCTGTTTTTACTGCTGCTGCTGCGGTTATTGCTGCTGCTGTTACTGCTGCTAATATTACTGCTGCTGCTGTCATTACTGCTGCTGCTGTTATTGCTGCTGTTATTGCTGTTATTGCTGCTGCTGCAGTTATTGCTGCTGCTGTTACTGCTGTTGCTGTTATTGCTGCTGCTGCTGTTATTACTGCTGCTAATATTACTGCTGCTGCTGTTATTGCTGCTGCTGCTGTTATTACTGCTGCTGTCATTACTGCTGCTGCTGTTATTGCTGCTGTTATTGCTGTTATTGCTGCTGCTGCAGTTATTGCTGCTGCTGTTACTGCTGCTGCTGTTATTGCTGCTGCTGCTGTTATTACTGCTGCTAATATTACTGCTGCTGCTGTCATTACTGCTGCTGCTGTTATTGCTGCTGTTATTGCTGTTATTGCTGCTGCTGCAGTTATTGCTGCTGCTGTTACTGCTGCTGCTGTTATTGCTGCTGCTGCTGTTATTACTGCTGCTAATATTACTGCTGCTGCTGTTATTGCTGCTGCTGCTGTTATTACTGCTGCTGTCATTACTGCTGCTGCCATTACTGCTGCTGCTGTTATTGCTGCTGTTATTTCTGTTATTGCTGCTGCTGCAGTTATTGCTGCTGCTGTTACTGCTGCTGCTGTTATTGCTGCTGCTGCGGTTATTGCTGCTTCTGTTATTGCTGCTGCTGTTATTGCTGCTGCTGTTGTTATTGCTGCTGCTGTTGTTATTGCTGCTGCTTCTGTTATTGCTGCTGTTATTGCTGCTGCTTTTGTTTTAGCTGCTTCTGTTATTGCTGCTGCTGCTGTTACTGCTGTTATTACTGCTGCTGCTGCTGCTGCTGTTATTGCTGCTGCTGTTACTGCTGCTGCTGTTACTGCTGTTATTACTGCTGCTGCTGTTATTGCTGTTTTTACTACTGCTGCTGCTGCGGTTATTGCTGCTGCTGTTACTGCTGCTGCTGTTACTGCTGTTATTACTGCTGCTGCTGTTACTGCTGTTTTTACTGCTGCTGCTGCTGCGGTTATTGCTGCTGTTGCTGTTACTGATGCTGCTGTTATTGCTGCTGCTGCGGTTATTGCTGCTGTTGTTATTGCTGCTGCTGCTGCTGTTATTGCTGCTGCTGTTATTGCTGCTACTGTTTTTACTGCTGCTGCTGTTATTACTGCTGCTGCTGCTGTTATTACTGCTGCTGTTATTACTGCTGTTATTGCTGCTGCTGCTGCTGTTATTACTGCTGCTGTTATTACGGCTGTTATTGCTGCGCTGCGCGGTTATTGCTGCTGCTGTTACTGCTACTACAGCAAATACTGACCAAGTATGTGAAAGTTAAGTAGCGTGCTCATTGGGTACTGATACAGTAAGAGCCAATCAGCTGTGCCCATTAGAGAATGATGTTATCGCAAGCAGAAAGAGTTAAGGACCTGTGAGCCTACGCCAGCTAGAGTTTCAAGACAGAACTTTGTATATGGCCTTCACAAATGCACATTTTGGACACACTGACCTGGTTTCCAGCAGAACTCTTCTTGTTTGCTTGGTTACTTCGCTGCTGAGCACTGATAGAGAGAGAGAGAGGGAAAGCAATGGTGAATATGACATACAGATGAAACATCTAATACCTAATATGTATGTTAATGCAATCAGAACTTGTCTAAGCATGTGCTCAGGCAAATATTTCCTAGTGTTGTACATACTTTGCAAAGCCAATGAAATCTTCGTGGTTGGTGTTAATGTACGCAAGCTGAACGTCAATAAGCAGCAAAACCTGCAGAGACATACAGATGCACATACAATGTGTGTACACAAACAGTACAGAGCCGTAATCTCATTACAGAGCCGTAATCTCATTATATACCCTGCGTTCACAGATATCCAGGCATATCGTACCTGCTCTTTGGCTTTGCTCTCTCTGTCACGGATATGAGTTGTGACAATCCGCTCTGTTTCCTCTCGCAGGGTTGGGAAAGAATCCAGCTGAATATGCAGAAAATATATATATATATATATTTAAAATCTGACCTATAGTTTTATGATTAGTGGCTGCATGTCGTACTACTAAACTACACTGCAACAGTGTAACCAAATGGCTAACATGGCTTTTCTTGAAAAACACATCTCCGTTAAGTTGTTACTTAGTGGAGATCTGGCTCTGCACAAGTTTACTGTATGACTTGAAATATAGTGCATGATAATTATATGGACTACTGTGATGATTATGTCAAGACCCAAATTTACGAATAAAAATATACTTCTAGAACTTGTGTGGTGTCATTTTTAACAAAATCAGGCCAAAACGGAGTTCATTTGACTTTTGTTTCTAGAGTTTGAAACAGCTTCCATAAAAGTTTACTCCAGCAGGTAAACACCTTCAAACTCGCATTGGTCAGTGGTGATGATGTAATAGTTGTGGCTATGAGGCTCCGTCTTCTTTGAGGTGTGAATCTTCTCTGGTTCATTTCTTCTGTTCAGTCGATTGAGGTCAGACGAGACAATGAACACGAGCACACTGGAGAGCAGATTTAGAGTAGAAACTGAAGTTGAAACTAATTGAAGACGACATGATTGATCTGGAATGCCCATGTTGTGCTAGAATTTAGTTGAGCCTTAGTTGAGTTTGTGCCTTCGCTTCAATTCAGGTGAAAATCCACATGAACATCACACCTGAACCAGCTAACCAAGGTGTTCGGGTGACTTGAAAACCACAGTATTTCTTGACTTGACAAAGACTTCTCTTGTGGAGCAGGTTTGGAAAAGGAGTTAGCAGATCTTCAGGAGCAGGGTTAGAAACCCCTGCTCTAAACACAGTCCCAAGCACTATATTCTGTCCTATAACAGTATAACAGTCAGGCTGTTCAGTTCACACACTGTCTCCTATTCCCCTATTCTTGGGTCACAGTTTACAGTCAAGGGATCCCCCTCTCTTGGGTTCTTTAGAGTGAGTTCAGCCTCCCCTTCTCCTTGTGTTACAGCGAGTTGCACACAAATTTGGATGTGAGACAGTTGATTTTCACTATTATGTAATGGTGTCTCTCAATACTGACGCTAGGCTAGATGATCTGACGACAGATCAGATAGATGCCAGAAGGAGGCATATTTTCATATTCAGATTGTGCAAGGGCACAGGCAAATTAAGACATTGGCCTTCAGGGGCAAGGCAGTCTTTCCATTTAAGCTTTCAGATTCTCTCACAAAGTGCATGACGCAGCACAAGCCCGTCTGAGGCTCCAGGGCATCCGCATGTTGAATTCTCCACAACTGGTTGGCGGCAGTCCGCTCAGACCGGCTGGCTACGTAACCCGGGTATATTGTTCTCAGTTTTCTAAAGGATTTGGGTCTGAGAGTCGACCTAGGTGTAGTCGCCACCCAAATATCAACAGATTTGGGAAATTTCAGGAGGCCAGAAGTAGTTTGCTTCAGCAAGACAATTTACAGCCCTCATTGGTTTTTCCTTTCACTCCTGTCGCTTCTGGTGAATGGCAGTTCTTCACTGAGCGATATGAACAATGAAGAATGATGAAGAAAAGTGAGGTTATTTCTGAGAGCAGCATTTGAGATAAACATAACCCATTGGATGGCATTTAAACAGCAACGCAAGTGAACACATCCTCTTTCTGGCTGCTGTATATACTAGAGCTCCTTCTATATCAGTCACAGTTCAGGATAGTTCTGGTCCTGGATGCTGATTGGTCAGTACAGCGGAACAGATGTGTTATATTCAGGAGCAGCCGTGACTTGTTTACCTTATTGGAGCACTGACGGACTGTGTTGATCAGCTCCTGAACCACCAGGTCAATACATTTAATACACGGCTGCTTTATTTTCACAACCTGCTTCTTCACAATCGCCTCAAAGGCCATGTCTGGAGTGAACAAACCTGTCCTGCGTCACAAACAAACAAACACAATTATGCTCAAGTTCCCTAAGCACTGTAAAAAAACACCAGGGGCCTCACTTATAATACACATCTAATCATAAAATCATGGATCTACAATAAACGTGAGGAACTAAATTTGTGGCAGGTCATGCATACTTGATTTTAACACTCTCAATCAGCATATGAACGAGTAAAACAAACTCTCACCTGATGCCATGAATGTTCTTGATGGCATAGCTGATTTCACGACGCATTTCCTTCTCATCGCACTCCATCTGTGTCACGAAACACAAGAAAACTTTGGATAAAGAAGTCAAAAAATGCGGAATCTTAATGTGTAGAGTATGTGCTGACACCTGCCTTGACCAGCTCAAAGGGGAAGCGCTCGTGGAAGATGCGGTTGATCTTGGCTCCACCCGACAGCTCAACGGTGTCCACCTGATCGCCAGAGCCTTCGATGCGCTTCTCGAAGTCCACCGAGAACTGCTGAACCATTCTGTCACAACACAAACACAAACAGACATCTGCAACTTCTGTGTGTCTGATATGTTCACTGAGCCGCTCTGCTCTGACTGAACTGACTCTCTAATAAACATTCATGCAAAGAGCAACTTGGAGTATTTTGTTTGAATATAACTCGAATTATGAAAGGAAATGGATACTGGCAAGTAAAGCTAACTGAAAGAAAAAACTGGCGATACATGTACGAGACGTACTCCCTCAGCCATAGAGGACAGTGATGTCCATTTCAACTGAAGTGATATTCTGAGCTTCAGTTGTACAGCGGAAAACAGGTATCTGTCATGTGATTCAGGTTCACTAGTTAAGACGTGGGAATGCTGTATGTACATCTTGACTAGAACATTTAATATTATTGCTTAAAATCTATGGTGTCTCCAGAATGTCTTTGTGAAATTTCAGCTCAAAAAACCCCCCAGATCATTTATTGTATCTTGTCAAATTTGCCCCCTTTTGAGTGTGAGCAAAAACACGCCGTTTCGTATGTGTGTCCCTTTAAATGCAAATGAGCGAATGCTCCGCCTACGTTCAGAAGAGGGCGAAGCCTTTACACAAGCTTCAGATACTCCGGCAATAACAAAACACACGATTCTCACTCAAAATCTCAGAAATAACCAGTAGCGAGTGCAGACTTACAGACTGATGAATCCTGTTGATTTCATATGAACTGTAAACCCAGCTAAAAAAAAACATTCTAAGAACGGTATGCTAACATTCCCATTCAGTTCTGAAAACGTTATTTCTGAATGTTTGGCAAACCCTGTGAGCTGTGAGAGGCGGTAGAGTCGAGAGTCGAACTGTGAGAGGCGGGTAGAGTCGAGAGTCGAGCTGTGAGAGGAGGTGGAGTCGAGAGTCGAGCTGTGAGAGGCGGTGGAGTCGAGAGTCGAGCTGTGAGAGGCGGGTAGAGTCGAGAGTCGAACTGTGAGAGGCGGGTAGAGTCGAGAGTCGAGCTGAGAGAGGCGGGTAGAGTCGAGAGTCGAACTGTGAGAGGCGGTGGAGTCGAGAGTCGAACTGTGAGAGGCGGGTAGAGTCGAGAGTCGAGCTGTGAGAGGAGGTGGAGTCGAGAGTCGAGCTGTGAGAGGCGGGGTAGAGTCGAGAGTCGAGCTGTGAGAGGCGGTGGAGTCGAGAGTCGAGCTGTGAGAGGCGGTAGAGTCGAGAGTCGAACTGTGAGAGGCGGGTAGAGTCGAGAGTCGAACTGTGAGAGGTGGGTAGAGTCGAGAGTCAAGCTGTGAGAGGCAGGTAGAGTCGAGAGTCGAGCTGTGAGAGGAAGGTGGAGTCGAGAGTCGAACTGTGAGAGGTGGGTAGAGTCGAGAGTCGAGCTGTGAGAGTCGAGCTGTGAGAGGCGGGTAGAGTCGAGAGTCGAGCTGTGAGAGGCGGTGGAGTCGAGAGTCGAACTGTGAGAGGTGGGTAGAGTCGAGGGTCGAGCTGTGAGAGGTGGTGGAGTCGAGAGTCGAGCTGTGAGAGGAGGTGGAGTCGAGAGTCGATCTGTGAGAGGCGGTGGAGTCGAGAGTCGAGCTGTGAGAGGCGGTAGAGTCGAGAGTCGAACTGTGAGAGGGGTAGAGTCGAGAGTCGAACTGTGAGAGGCGGGTAGAGTCGAGGGTCGAGCTGTGAGAGGTGGTGGAGTCGAGAGTCGAGCTGTGAGAGGCGGTGGAGTCGAGAGTCGAGCTGTGAGAGGAGGGTAGAGTCGAGGTGGGTGAGGTCTGAGAGGGGTGAGTCGAGAGTCGAGCTGTGAGAGGAGGGTAGAGTCGAGAGTCGAGCTGTGAGAGGGGAGAGTCGAGTCAGCTGAGAGGGGTGAGTCGAGAGTCGAGCTGTGAGAGGCGGTAGAGTCGAGAGTCGAGCTGTGAGAGGCGGTGAGTCGAGAGTCGAGCTGTGAGAGGCGGGTGAGTCGAGAGTCGAGCTGTGAGAGGCGGGTAGAGTCGAGAGTCGAGCTGTGAGAGGGGTAGGTCGAGAGTCGACTGTGAGAGGCGGGTAGAGTCGAGAGTCGAGCTGTGAGAGGTAGCGAAGTCGGTGGAGCGAGTGAGAGGCGGGTAGAGTCGAGAGAGTAGACGAGCTGTGAGAGGCGGGTGGAGTCGAGAGTCGAGCTGTGAGAGGGGTAGAGTCGAGAGTCGAGCTGTGAGAGGCTGGGTGGAGTCGAGGTGGGAGATAGTCGAGAGTGAGCGAGGGGTGGAGTCGAGAGTCGAACTGTGAGAGGGGTGAGTGAGAGTCGAGCTGTGAGAGGCGGGTGGTGTAGAGTCTTGAGAGGAGGGTAGAGCGAGTGCTGTGAGAGGGTGAGTGAGAGTCGAGCGTGAGGGGTAAGTCGAGTCGACTGTGAGGTGGTGCGCTGTGAGAGGCGGTGGAGTCGAGAGTCGAGCTGTGAGAGGCGGTGGAGTCGAGAGTCGACTGTGAGAGGGGTAGAGTCGAGAGTCGAGCTGTGAGAGGCGGTGGGTAGAGTCGAGAGTCGAGCTGTGAGAGCGGGGGTGAGAGCGAGAGTCGAGTCGTGTGAGAGGCGGTGAGTGAGAGTCGAGCTGTGAGAGGAGGGTAGAGTCGAGAGTCGAGTGTGAGAGGCGGTGGAGTCGAGAGTCGAGCTGTGAGAGCGGTGGAGTGAGAGTCGAGCTGTGAGAGGCGGGTGAGTCGAGAGTCGACTGTGAGCGGTCGAGCTGTGAGAGGGGTAGAGTCGAGAGTCGAGCTGTGAGAGGCGGTGAGTCGAGAGTCGAGCTGTGAGAGGAGTAGAGTCGAGAGTCGACTGTGAGAGGTGGAGGAGATCGAGCGTGTGAGGCGGGTAGAGTCGAGAGTCGAGCTGTGAGAGGCGGGTAGAGTCGAGAGTGAGCTGTGAGGAGCGTGTAGCGACTTGAGAGGAGGTGAGTCAGAGTCGAGTGTGAGAGGGGTGAGTGAGAGTCGAGCTGTGAGAGGGGGAGTCGAGAGTCGAGCTGTGAGAGGAGGTGAGTCGAGAGAGTCGAGGGCGTGTGAGAGGAGGGTAGAGTCGAGAGTCGAGCTGTGAGAGGCGGGTGGAGTCGAGAGTCGAGCTGTGAGAGGCGGTAGAGTCGAGAGTCGAGCTGTGAGAGGCGGGTAGAGTCGAGAGTCGAGCTGTGAGAGGAGGGTAGAGTCGAGAGTCGAGCTTGTGAGGAGGGTAGAGTCGAGAGTCGAGCTGTGAGAGAGGGTGAGTCGGGTCGAGTGTGAGGCGGTAGAGTCGACGGCTGTGAGAGGGGGTAGAGTCGAGAGTCGAGCTGGTGAGGGCGGGTAGAGTCGAGAGTCGAGCTGT
Organism: Chrosomus eos; assembly: GCA_036326025.1. NCBI lineage: Eukaryota > Metazoa > Chordata > Actinopteri > Cypriniformes > Leuciscidae > Chrosomus > Chrosomus eos. The sequence goes on from CM070823.1 coordinate 48,961,909, forward strand.
GAGAGGAGCCGGGAGGGGTAGAGTCGAGAGTCGAGCTGTGAGAGGTGGTGGAGTCGAGAGTCGAGCTGTGAGAGGCGGGTCGAGTCGAGAGTCGAGCTGTGAGAGGAGGGTAGAGTTGATAGTCGAGAGTCGAGCTGTGAGAGGAGGGTAGAGTCGAGAGTCGAGCTGTGAGAGGCGGTGGAGTCGAGAGTCGAGCTGTGAGAGGCGGGTAGAGTCGAGAGTCGAGCTGTGAGAGGCGGGTAGAGTCGAGAGTCAAGCTGTGAGAGGCGGGTAGAGTCGAGAGTCGAGCTGTGAGAGGAGGGTAGAGGTGAGAGTAGAGCTGTGAGAGGCGGGTAGAGTCGAGCTCTGAGAGGAGGGTAGAGTCGAGAGTCGAGCTGTGAGAGGAGGGTAGAGTCGAGAGTCGAGCTGTGAGAGGAGGGTAGAGTCAAGAGTCGAGCTGTGAGAGGAGGGTAGAGTCGAGAGTCGAGCTGTGAGAGGAGGGTAGAGTCGAGAGTCGCCTGTGAGAGGAGGATAGAGTCGAGAGTCGAGCTGTGTGAGGCGGGTAGAGTCGAGAGTCGAGCTGTGAGAGGCGGGTAGAGTCGAGCCGTGAAAGGAGGGTAGAGTCGAGAGTCGAGCTGTGAGAGGCGGGTAGAGTCGAGAGTCGAGCTGTGAGAGGCGGGTAGAGTCGAGAGTCGAGCTGTGAGAGGCGGTGGAGTCGAGAGTCGAACTGTGAGAGTCGAGCTGTGAGAGGAGGGTAGAGTCGAGAGTCTAGCTGTGAGAGGCGGGTAGAGTCGAGAGTCGAGCCGTGAGAGGCGGGTAGAAGTCGAGAGTCGAGCTGTGAGAGTCGAGCTGTGAGAGTCGAGCTGTGAGAGGTGGGTAGAGTCGAGCTGTGAGAGTCGAGCTATGAGAGGCGGGTAGAGTCGAGAGTCGAGCTGTGAGAGTCGAGCTGTGAGAGGCGGGTAGAGTCGAGAGTCGAGCTGTGAGAGTCGAGAGTCGAGCTGTGAGAGGCGGGTAGAGTCGAGAGTCGAGCTGTGAGAGGCGGTAGAGTCGAGATTTGAGCTGTGAGAGGAAGGTAGAGTCGAGAGTCGAGCTGTGAGAGATGGGTAGAGTCAAGAGTCGAGCTGTGAGAGGGGGTAGAGTCGAGAGTCGAGCTGTAAGAGGCGGGTAGAGTCGAGAGTCGAGCTGTGAGAGGAGGGTAGAGTCGAGAGTCGAGCTGTGAGAGGCAGGTAGAGTCGAGATTTGAGCTGTGAGAGGAAGGTAGAGTCGAGAGTCGAGCTGTGAGAGACAGGTAGAGTCGAGAGTCGAGCTGTGAGAGGCGGGTAGAGTCGAGAGTCGAGCTGTGAGAGGTGGGTAGAGTCGAGAGTCGAGCTGTGAGAGGCGGGTAGAGTCGAGAGTCGAGCTGTGAGAGGCGGGTAGAGTCGAGAGGCGATCTGTGAGAGGCGGTAGAGTCGAGCTGTGAGAGGCGGTGGAGTCGAGAGTCGAGCTGAGAGAGGCGGTGTAGAGTCGAGAGTCGAGCTCTGAGAGGCGGGTTAGAGTCGAGAATCGAGCTGTGAGAGGCAGTAGAGTCGTGCTGTGAGAGGCGGGTAGAGTCGAGCTCTGAGAGGAGGGTAGAGTCGAGAGTCGAGCTGTGAGAGGAGGGTAGAGTCGAGAGTCGAGCTGTGAGAGGAGGGTAGAGTCAAGAGTCGAGCTCTGAGAGGAGGGTAGAGTCAAGAGTCGAGCTGTGAGAGGAGGGTAGAGTCGAGAGTCGAGCTGTGAGAGGAGGGTAGAGTCGAGAGTCGAGCTGTGTGAGGCGGGTAGAGTCGAGAGTCGAGCTGTGAGAGGCGGGTAGAGTCGAGAGTCGAGCTGTGAGAGGCGGGTAGAGTCGAGAGTCGAGCTGTGAGAGGCGGTGGAGTCGAGAGTCGAGCTGTGAGAGGGGGTAGAGTCGAGAGTCGAGCTGTGAGAGGCGGGTAGAGTCGAGAGTCGAGCTGTGAGAGGAGGGTAGAGTCGAGAGTCGAGCTGTGAGAGGAGGGTAGAGTCGAGAGTCGAGCTATGAGAGGCGGTGGAGTCGAGAGTCGAGCTGTGAGAGGAGGGTAGAGTCGAGAGTCGAGCTGTAAGAGGCGGTGGAGTCGAGAGTCGAGCTGTGAGAGGCGGTGGAGTCGAGAGTCGAGCTGTGAGAGAGGGGTAGAGTCGAGAGTCGAGCTGTGAGAGGTGGTGGAGTCGAGAGTCGAGCTGTGAGAGGCGGGTCGAGTCGAGAGTCGAGCTGTGAGAGGAGGGTAGAGTTGATAGTCGAGAGTCGAGCTGTGAGAGGAGGGTAGAGTCGAGAGTCGAGCTGTGAGAGGCGGTGGAGTCGAGAGTCGAGCTGTGAGAGGCGGGTAGAGTCGAGAGTCGAGCTGTGAGAGGCGGGTAGAGTCGAGAGTCAAGCTGTGAGAGGCGGGTAGAGTCGAGAGTCGAGCTGTGAGAGGAGGGTAGAGGTGAGAGTAGAGCTGTGAGAGGCGGGTAGAGTCGAGCTCTGAGAGGAGGGTAGAGTCGAGAGTCGAGCTGTGAGAGGAAGGTAGAGTCGAGAGTCGAGCTGTGAGAGGAGGGTAGAGTCAAGAGTCGAGCTGTGAGAGGAGGGTAGAGTCGAGAGTCGAGCTGTGAGAGGAGGGTAGAGTCGAGAGTCGCCTGTGAGAGGAGGATAGAGTCGAGAGTCGAGCTGTGTGAGGCGGGTAGAGTCGAGAGTCGAGCTGTGAGAGGCGGGTAGAGTCGAGCCGTGAAAGGAGGGTAGAGTCGAGAGTCGAGCTGTGAGAGGCGGGTAGAGTCGAGAGTCGAGCTGTGAGAGGCGGGTAGAGTCGAGAGTCGAGCTGTGAGAGGCGGTGGAGTCGAGAGTCGAACTGTGAGAGTCGAGCTGTGAGAGGAGGGTAGAGTCGAGAGTCTAGCTGTGAGAGGCGGGTAGAGTCGAGAGTCGAGCCGTGAGAGGCGGGTAGAGTCGAGAGTCGAGCTGTGAGAGTCGAGCTGTGAGAGTCGAGCTGTGAGAGGTGGGTAGAGTCGAGCTGTGAGAGTCGAGCTATGAGAGGCGGGTAGAGTCGAGAGTCGAGCTGTGAGAGTCGAGCTGTGAGAGGCGGGTAGAGTCGAGAGGTCGAGCTGTGAGAGTCGAGAGTCGAGCTGTGAGAGGCGGGTAGAGTCGAGAGTCGAGCTGTGAGAGGCGGTAGAGTCGAGATTTGAGCTGTGAGAGGAAGGTAGAGTCGAGAGTCGAGCTGTGAGAGATGGGTAGAGTCAAGAGTCGAGCTGTGAGAGGCGGGGGTAGAGTCGAGAGTCGAGCTGTAAGAGGCGGGTAGAGTCGAGAGTCGAGCTGTGAGAGGAGGGTAGAGTCGAGAGTCGAGCTGTGAGAGGCAGGTAGAGTCGAGATTTGAGCTGTGAGAGGAAGGTAGAGTCGAGAGTCGAGCTGTGAGAGACAGGTAGAGTCGAGAGTCGAGCTGTGAGAGGCGGGTAGAGTCGAGGAGTCGAGCTGTGAGAGGTGGGTAGAGTCGAGAGTCGAGCTGTGAGAGGCGGGTAGGTCGAGAGTCGAGCTGTGAGAGGCGGGTAGGAGTCGAGAGAGCGATCTGTGAGAGGCGGTAGAGTCGAGCTGTGACGAGGCGGTGGAGTCGAGAGAGTCGAGCTGAGAGAGGTCGGGTAGGGGTGAGTAGAGAGTCGAGCTCGTGAGAGGCGTGGGTGTAGAGTCGAGAATCGAGCTGTGAGAGGCAGTAGAGTCGTGCTGTGAGAGGCGGGTTAGGAGAGTCGAGCTGTGAGAGGAGGGTAGAGTCGAGAGTCAGCTAGTGTGGAGAGTCGAGCGTGGTTAGAGTCGAGAGTCGAGCCGTGAGAGGCGGGTAGAGTCGAGAGTCGAGCTGAGAGTGAGAGTCGAGCTGTGAGAGTCGAGCTGTGAGAGTGGAGTAGAGTGAGCGTGGAGGTCGAGCTAGTGAGAGGCGGGTAGAGTCGAGAGTCGAGCTGTGAGAGTAGCTGTGAGGGCGTGGAGGGGTAGAGTCGAGAGTCGAGCTGTGAGAGTAGAGTCGAGAGTCGAGCTGTGAGAGGCGGGTAGAGTCGAGAGTCGAGCTGTGAGAGGGCGGTAGAGTCGAGATGTGAGCTGTGGAGAGGAGGTAGAGTCGAGGTGAGCTGTGAGAGAGGTAGAGTCAAGAGTCGAGCTGTGAGAGGCGGGTAGAGTCGAGAGTCGAGCTGTGAAGAGGGGTGTAGAGTCGAGAGTCGAGCTGTGAGAGGAGGGTAGAGTCGAGAGTCGAGCTGTGAGAGGCAGGTAGAGTCGAGATCGAGCTGTGAGAGGAGGTAGAGTCGAGAGTCGAGCTGTGAGAGCAGGTAGAGTCGAGAGTCGAGCTGTGAGAGGCGGGTAGAGTCGAGAGTCGAGCTGTGAGAGGTGGGTAGAGTCGAGAGTCGAGCTGTGAGAGGCGGGTAGAGTCGAGAGTCGAGCTGTGAGAGGCGGGTAGAGTCGAGAGGCGATCTGTGAGAGGCGGGTAGAGTCGAGCTGTGAGAGGCTGGTCGAGAGTCGAGAGTCGAGCTGAGAAGGCGGGTAGAGTCGAGAGTCGAGCTCTGAGAGGCGGGTAGAGTCGAGATCGAGCTGTGAGAGGAGTAGAGCGTGGTGAGAGGTCGGTAGAGTCGAGCTGCTGAGAGGAGGGTAGAGTCGAGAGTCGAGCTGTGAGAGGAGGGTAGAGTCGAGAGTCGAGCTGTGAGAGGAGGGTAGAGTCAGAGTCGAGCTTGTAGGAGGTTAGAGTCAAGAGTCGAGCTTGAGAGGGGGTAGAGTCGAGAGTCGAGCTGTGAGAGGAGGGTAGAGTCAAGAGTCGAGCTGTGAGAGGAGGGTAGAGTCGAGAGTCGCCTGTGAGAGTAGTCGAGGGTAGCTGTGAGAGCTGGAGTGAGATGACTGGAAGGCCGGTAGAGTCGAGAGTCGAGCTGTGAGAGGCAGGTAGAGTCGTGAGTCGAGCTGTTGGAGGTGGGTAGAGTCGAGAGTCGAGCTGTGAGAGGAGGGTAGAGTCGAGAGTCGAGCTGTGAGAGGCAGGTAGAGTCGAGAGTCGAGCTGTGAGAGGCAGGTAGAGTCGAGAGCCGGGCTGTGAGAGGAGGGTATGAGTCGAGAGTCGAGCTGTGAGAGGCGGTGGAGTCGAGAGTCGAGGCACTCACTGCAGAAGGGCTTTGGTCTTGCGCGAGGGGTCGTCGGGCAGGTAGTGGCGGTACTCCTCCGCTCTTTGTCCAGCGCCAGCAGCTGAGACTGTAGTTTACTGCGGAAGCGGTAGTGTGTCCCGGATGTGGTTGGTCAGTTGCTGTGAAACACAAATTAAACAGTTAAACTGATGCCTTTGCATTGCAACTAAAAGTCAAGAGCATATAATCAGGTTGTGAATGGTGTTTCAGAGCAGTTCTTCAGTTTCTGGAGTTACATGACAAGGCTTGATCAGCTGACTGCAGCAGTACCTGATTGAGGACCTTCTGCAGGTGTGGCGTTCCCATGCTGTCCGCCAGGTGCCTGTAGGACGGGTGAGAGAGGAAGAACTTCCTCTCCGCTGCCAGAGCCGTTTTGATGTCCTTCTTCCCGTCAATGTCTTTCTGACTGCGGTTCACCACCCCAATATAACCTGGGAGATTGAGCATCAGACACCATTACTCAGGCATTTAAAAAGAATAACAGTGACTGAATCTAATACTCACACCGCAGATATTTTACACTTAGCCCAGACTAAACTGGAGAGTGGACAAGATGTACGTTTTTGGGCTAAAAACACAGCCCAAACACTGTGCCTTTGTTGATACCGGACAAATGCATCCGCAAATATGTCATTAAAAACATTTAACTGGTATAACTCATGACTCCTGCTCTCTCTGTTGCTCTGGCTGAAAGGATAACAGAGACAGAGAGATCGCTCAAACCTACTCAGATCATTAAAATCTTACTCTTTCTAAAGAAATGTGATGTAAACATGATATTTTATCAATATTTTTCTAAATGTGTTAGCCTTTGGACTTAAAAGCCTTGATGGAGTTGAAAAGCTTTGGCGTTTTTCCACTGCATGGTACAGTACGGCTCGGCACGGCACGGCTCACTTGTGGCGCTTTTCCACTCGCTTTGGCTCGCTTTAAATTGTACCACCTCTGTTGAGGTTCCAAGCGTACCGTACCGGTACTAAAATGTGATGTGAAAACACTACAGATCACTGATTGGTCAGACAGAATCGTCACTACCAGCGTCATTGTATTTGCGTGCGAGACATCAAACCTGCTGGATTTAAATAGCCAGTGACAGCCACCGCTGTACGATCAGTCTATAATCCCACCCACTTTGAAGCGGTACTAGTGCAGTGGAAAAGCAAACCGAGCTACAGCGAGCCGAGCCGTGCTGGTCCGAGCCGAGTTGTAGCACGCAGTGGAAAAGCAAGCGAGCCGAACCGTGCCGCGCCGAACCGTACTGAGCCGAACCAAGCCGTACCATGCAGTGGAAAAGCGCCATAAAACAGTGGTCAAATATCGACCCCGTTTGGCCCCGCTATTGGCCCCGTCCGGAGAAAAGAAAGGTGGTTCTTACCCCTGCGTAGTGGCAGGAGCTTGTTCTCCAGAACATCTCGAGCGTCCGTCCCTTCATCCATCAGATCTAGTTTCGTGATCACACCGATCGTCCTCTGGCCTGTAAAGACGCACAATCAAGAGATCACATGACTTCTGTGTTGATCATCACACAAATGTACAAACACTGTTAAAACTAAACCACTGAACTGTGGTTACGGGTCTTTGTATCAGGTATGAATGCCTCTGTCTTACCAGTAAACCACACAATAAGCCTTCATCTTATTGACTTAAACATAAGGAACTCATTTGTAATTTTGTATTTTTTGTAAATCGGGTAAGATACCCAACCATGTGCCAGATTTACTATCTGTAACATATTACTTTTGGCGATATAAAACCACTGTCAGGATTTACTAAAGACACAGTGATAAATCAGCGCTGAAAAGGCGTGGACAGGGTTATTTTTGTGACTGACATCATTACATATGCCTTTGTAGGAGTTTCCTTTTCACACTGTATATTTATGAGAGGGGAGTATTTAAATAAATCTCAAAATGTGATCTGATAACGTTTACTGGTACCTGTGCCATTATTTATCGCATGTCTGAACCCATTTAGAGCTTGTCATGCGGTGATAGCTGCTGTAGGAGGGGAACAGAGAGTGTGTGATAGAAGAGAGAGGATCTTCACCACTCTTCATTTATTCGGATTGCCAGAGGAAGACATTATCTGAACATATCGTTTGCAAGCCACGTTATCTTTCATCTGCATCACCCGCACCTGATTATCATGGGCTCTTCCTGTTTGGGACCCTACGCTCATGTGCCTGATCAGTGAATCCGGCCTGTGTGTGTTTGTGTGTGTGTGTGTGTGTGTGTGTGTGTGTGTCACACACCCTGTGGGTCGAGGTCTTTGGCCAGTTTGAGTGCGTCGGAGTTGGCCAGGTCAGTGTTGGCCGGGGTGACGGCCAGGATTAGGCAGCTCTCTCGGGAAATGAACTGCATGATCATGTCTCGGATCTGCTGCTCGATGTCCACCGGCTGGTCGCCCACCGGCACTTTAGTGATGCCAGGCAGGTCAATGAGAGTCAGATTCAGCACTGCACAGAGAGAAGAGGACAGATTCAGCACTGCACAGAGAGAAGAGGACAGATTCAGCACTGCACAGAGAGAAGAGGACAGATTCAGCACTGCACAGAGAGAAGAGGACAGATTCAGCACTGCACAGAGAGAAGAGGACAGATTCAGCACTGCACAGAGAGGAGAGAAGAGGACAGATTCAGCACTGCACAGAGAGGAGAGAAGAGGACAGATTCAGCACTGCACAGAGAGAAGAGGAGAGGACAGATTCAGCACTGCACAGAGAGGAGAGAAGAGGACAGATTCAGCACTGCACAGAGAGAAGAGAAGAGAAGAGGACAGATTCAGCACTGCACAGAGAGAAGAGAAGAGAAGAGGACAGATTCAGCACTGCACAGAGAGAAGAGGACAGATTCAGCACTGCACAGAGAGAAGAGAAGAGGACAGATTCAGCACTGCACAGAGATAAGAGAAGAGGACAGATTCAGCACTGCACAGAGAGAAGAGAAGAGGACAGATTCAGCACTGCACAGAGAGAAGAGAAGAGGACAGATTCAGCACTGCACAGAGAGAAGAGAAGAGGACAGATTTAGCACTGCACAGAGAAGAGAAGAGGACAGATTCAGCCCTGCACAGAGAGAAGAGAAGAGGACAGATTCAGCACTGCACAGAGAGAAGAGAAGAGGACAGATTTAGCACTGCACAGAGAGAAGAGAAGAGGACAGATTCAGCCCTGCACAGAGAGAAGAGAAGAGGAGAGATTCAGCACTGCACAGAGAGAAGAGAAGAGGACAGATTCAGCACTGCACAGAGAGAAGAGAAGAGGACAGATTCAGCACTGCACAGAGAGAAGAGAAGAGGACAGATTTAGCACTGCACAGAGAGAAGAGAAGAGGACAGATTCAGCACTGCACAGAGAGAAGAGAAGAGGACAGATTTAGCACTGCACAGAGAGAAGAGAAGAGGACAGATTCAGCACTGCACAGAGAGAAGAGAAGAGGACAGATTCAGCACTGCACAGAGAGAAGAGAAGAGGACAGCTTCAGCACTGCACAGAGAGAAGAGGACAGATTCAGCACTGCACAGAGAGAAGAGGACAGATTCAGCACTGCACAGAGAGAAGAGAAGAGGACAGATTCAGCACTGCACAGAGAGAAGAGGACAGATTCAGCACTGCACAGAGAGAAGAGAAGAGGACAGATTCAGCACTGCACAGAGAGAAGAGAAGAGGACAGATTCAGCACTGCACAGAGAGGAGAGAAGAGGACAGATTCAGCACTGGACAGAGAGGAGAGAAGAGGACAGATTTAGCACTGCACAGAGAGAAGAGAAGAGGACAGATTCAGCACTGCACAGAGAGAAGAGAAGAGGACAGATTCAGCACTGCACAGAGAGAAGAGAAGAGGACAGATTCAGCACTGCACAGAGAGGAGAGGACAGATTCAGCACTGCACAGAGAGAAGAGAAGAGGACAGATTTAGCACTGCACAGAGAGAAGAGAAGAGGACAGATTCAGCACTGCACAGAGAGAAGAGAAGAGGACAGATTCAGCACTGCACAGAGAGGAGAGGACAGATTCAGCACTGCACAGAGAGAAGAGAAGAGGACAGATTCAGCACTGCACAGAGAGAAGAGAAGAGGGCAGATTCAGCACTGCACAGAGAGAAGAGAAGAGGACAGATTCAGCACTGCACAGAGAGAAGAGAAGAGGACAGATTCAGCACTGCACAGAGAGAAGAGAAGAGGACAGATTCAGCACTGCACAGAGAGAAGAGGAGAGGACAGATTCAGCACTGCACAGTAGTGTTGTCAAAAAACTCGGTACTTCGGTACCAAGTCGGTACTAAAAAAACTTAACGGTTATGGTACCAGCTTTTCTAGGTACCGAGTACCGGGTTAATCCGGTTGTTGATGCGCTGTCCGCAAGGTGCAGAGTTGCGTCCTCTTCATAAAAACACTGAGACATGGCGACCGGCGCTGCTAATGCGGCTCTGAATCCAATTGTTGACAAGTCAAGAAAGGAGGAAAGAGCCACATATGGAAATATTTTGAATTAGGCTAATGTCACGTTGCCATAATGGGCCGTTCACATGTTTTTTGCGCGTGCAAATTTCAAATGTAGGCGCGCGGGAAGCGCGCTCATAATAGAAGCGACGTGCGAGCTTGTTTTTCCAGACTGTTGCATAGCGGAGACACGGGAGAGCGAGAGCTTGTGGAGAGAAGGAGAAAGCGGTGTGAACTGCGCTCTCCGTGATGACGAGGAAGTATCAGCAAATAATTAATTGATTTTTTTAGCCCTTGCATTAGAAATCAGCAACAGGGTTCTCAAGTTTTGAAGCAGGCAAGAGTGACATTTTTGGCAGTTTTGGATTAAATAAAAGTACAGTTAAGTCAAATAAAACATGTTTTATCTCCTGTATAGTTTGGTACTACAATAAGATACCATTCATTAACATTAATGCATTATCTAACATCAACACATTGAGTGAACAATATATTTTTACATGTGTATGTTTGTGAATGTTATTTAATACATACACTTGATTGTTCATATTTGTTCACTTCATTCATTGTGCATTAAATAATGTTAACAGAAAAAACTTTTGATTTTAAAAACGTATTAGTACATTTTTAAATTAACCCCAAGGAGAATAATTGCTACAGTAACTATGGTTTATTGTTAGGTAATTTTATCTAATGTTATCTATCAAATAGAATCTTCTTATCGTGAAGTGTTTTTAATACTACAGTTTCCATCTTTGTAACCGTGATATACACTTTAATATATGTAAATTTAATCTAAATTAAGCTTTGGTACCGAAATTGGTACCGAGAACCGTGAATTTTCACTGGTATTGGTACCGAATACTGAAATTTTGGTACCGTGACAACACTACTGCACAGAGAGAAGAGAAGAGGACAGATTCAGCACTGCACAGAGAGAAGAGAAGAGGACAGATTCAGCACTGCACAGAGAGAAGAGAAGAGGACAGATTCAGCACTGCACAGAGAGAAGAGGACAGATTCAGCACTGCACAGAGAGAAGAGGACGCACAGAGAGAAGAGGACAGAATCAGCACTGCACAGAGAGAAGAGGACAGATTCAGCATTGCACAGAGAGAAGAGAAGAGGACAGGACAGATTCAGCACTGCACAGAGAGAAGAGGATAGATTCAGCACTGCACAGAGAGAAGAGGACAGGACAGATTCAGCACTACACAGAGAGAAGAGAAGAGGACAGATTCAGCACTGCACAGAGAGAAGAGAAGAGGACAGATTCAGCACTGCACAGAGAGAAGAGAAGAGGACAGATTCAGCACTGCACAGAGAGAAGAGAAGAGGACAGATTCAGCACTGCACAGAGATAAGAGAAGAGGACAGATTCAACACTGCACAGAGAGAAGAGAAGAGGACAGATTCAGCACTGCACAGAGAGAAGAGGACAGATTCAGCACTGCACAGAGAGAAGAGGACAGATTCAGCACTGCACAGAGAGAGAGAGAAGAGGACAGATTCAGCACTGCACAAGAGAGGAGAGAAGAGGACAGATTCAGCACTGCACAGAGAGAAGAGGAGAGGACAGATTCAGCACTGCACAGAGAGGAGAGAAGAGGACAGATTCAGCACTGCACAGAGAGAAGAGAAGAGAAGAGGACAGATTCAGCACTGCACAGAGAGAAAGAGGACAGAGAAGAGGACAGATTCAGCACTGCACAGAGAGAAGAGGACAGATTCAGCACTGCACAGAGAGAAGAGAAGAGGACAGATTCAGCACTGCACAGAGTAAGAGAAGAGGACAGATTCAGCACTGCACAGAGAGAAGAGAAGAGACAGATTCAGCACTGCACAGAGAGAAGAGAAGAGGACAGATTCAGCACTGCACAGAGAGGAAGAGAATGAGGACAGAGATTCAGCACTGCACAGAGAGAAGAGAAGAGGACAGATTCAGCCTGCACAGAGAGAAGAGAAGAGGACAGATTCAGCACTGCACAGAGAGAAGAGAAGAGGACAGATTTAGCACTGCACAGAGAGAAGATAGAGAAGAGAGGGGCAGATTCGACATGCACAGAGAGAGAAGAGGACAGATTCAGCACTGCACAGAGAGAAGAGGACAGATTCAGCACTGCAAAAGAGAGAGAAGAGGACAGATTCAGCACTGCACAGAGAGAAGAGAAGAGGACAGATTCAGCACTGCACAGAGAGAAGAGAAGAGGACAGATTCAGCACTGCACAGAGAGAAGAGAAGAGGACAGATTAGCACTGCACAGAGAGAAGAGAAGAGGACAGATTCAGCACTGCACAGAGAGAAGAGAAGAGGACAGATTCAGAACTGGACACAGCAGAGAAGAGAAGAGGACAGATTCAGCACTGCACAGAGAGAAGAGAAGAGGACAGATTCAGCACTGCACATAGAGAAGAGAAGAGGATAGATTCAGCACTGCACAGAGAGAAGAGAAGAGGACAGATTCAGCACTGCACAAGGAGAGAAGAGATGAAGAGGACAGATTCAGCACTGCAACAGAGAGGGAGAGAAGAGGACAGATTCAGCACTGCACAGAGAAGAGAGAGGACAGATTCAGCACTGCACAAGAAGAGAAGAGAAAGAGGACAGATTCAGCACTGCACAGAGAGAAGAGAAGAGGAGGCAGATTCAGCACTGCACAGAGAGAAGAGGACAGATTCAGCACTGCACAGAGAGAAGAGAGGACAGATTCAGCACTGCACAGAGAGAAGAGGAGAGGACAGATTCAGCACTGCACAGAGAGGAAGAGGGAAAGAGAGACAGATTCAGCACTGCACAGAGGAGAGAAGAGGACAGATTCAGCACTGCACAGAGAGAAGAGGACAGATTAGCACTGCACAGAGAGAAGAGGAAAGAGCGACAGATTGCAATGCACTGCACAAGAGAAGAGAAGAGGACAGATTCAGCACTGCACAAGAGAAGAGAAGGACAGATTCAGCACTGCACAGAGGAAGAGGACAGATTCAGCACTGCACAGAGAGAAGAGAAGAGGACAGATTCAGCACTGCACAGAGAGAAGAGGACAGATTAGCACTGCACAGAGAAGAGAAAGGACAGATTCAGCACTGCACAGAGAGAAGAGGACAGATTTAGCACTGCACAGAAGAGACAGCAGGAAGAGGACAGATTCAGCACTGCACAGAGAAGAGAGAGGACAGATTCAGCACTGCACAGAGAGAAGAAGAGGACAGATTCTAGCACTGCACAGAGAGATAGAGAAGAGGGACAGATTAGCACTGCACAGAGAGAAGAGAAGAGGACAGATTCAGCACTGCACAGAGAGAAGAGAAGAGAGGACAGATTCAGCACTGCACAGAGAGAAGAGAAGAGGACAGATTCAGCACTGCACAGAGAGAAGAGAAGAGGACAGATTCAGCACTGCACAGAGAGAAGAGAAGAGGACAGATTCAGCACTGCACAGAGAGAGAGAGGACAGATTCAGCACTGCACAGAGAGAAGAGAAGAGGACAGATTCAGCACTGCACAGAGAGAAGAGAAGAGGACAGATTCAGCACTGCACAGAGAGAAGAGAAGAGGACAGATTCAGCACTGCACAAGAGAGAAGAGGACAGATTCAGCACTGCACAGAGAGAAGAGAAGAGGACAGATTCAGCACTGCACAGAGAGAAGAGAAGAGGACAGATTCAGCACTGCACAGAGAAGAGAAGAGGACAGATTCAGCACTGCACAGAGAGAAGAGAAGAGGACAGATTCAGCACTGCACAGAGAGAAGAGAAGAGGACAGATTCAGCACTGCACAGAGAGAAGAGAAGAGGACAGATTCAGCACTGCACAGAGAAGAAGAGAGGACAGATTCAGCACTGCACAGAGAGAAGAGAAGAGGACAGATTCAGCACTGCACAGAGAGAAGAGGACAGATTGCACTGCACAGAGAGAAGAGAAGAGGACAGATTCAGCACTGCACAGAGAGAAGAGAAGAGGACAGATTCAGCACTGCACAGAGAGAAGAGAAGAGGACAGATTCAGCACTGCACAGAGAGAAGAGAAGAGGACAGATTCAGCACTGCACAGAGAGAAGAGAAGAGGACAGATTCAGCACTGCACAGAGAGAAGAGAAGAGGACAGATTCAGCACTGCACAGAGAGAAGAGAAGAGGACAGATTCAGCACTGCACAGAGAGAAGAGAAGAGGACAGATTCAGCACTGCACAGAGAGAAGAGGACAGATTCAGCACTGCACAGAGAGAAGAGAAGAGGACAGATTCAGCACTGCACAGAGAGAAGAGAAGAGGACAGATTCAGCACTGCACAGAGAGAAGAGAAGAGGACAGATTCAGCACTGCACAGAGAGAAGAGAAGAGGACAGATTCAGCACTGCACAGAGAGAAGAGAAGAGGACAGATTCAGCACTGCACAGAGAGAAGAGAAGAGGACAGATTCAGCACTGCACAGAGAGAAGAGAAGAGGAAAGATTCAGCACTGCACAGAGAGAAGAGAAGAGGACAGACTGAGCCCTGCACAGAGAGAAGAGAAGAGGACAGATTCAGCACTGCACAGAGAGAAGAGAAGAGGACAGATTCAGCACTGCACAGAGAGAAGAGGAGAGGACAGATTCAGCACTGCACAGAGAGAAGAGAAGAGGACAGATTCAGCACTGCACAGAGAGAAGAGGACAGATTCAGCACTGCACAGAGAGAAGAGAAGAGGACAGATTCAGCACTGCACAGAGAGAAGAGAAGAGGACAGATTCAGCACTGCACAGAGAGAAGAGAAGAGGACAGATTCAGCACTGCACAGAGAGAAGAGAAGAGGACAGACTCAGCACTGCACAGAGAGAAGAGGAGAGGACAGATTCAGCACTGCACAGAGAGAAGAGAAGAGGACAGATTCAGCACTGCACAGAGAGAAGAGAAGAGGACAGATTCAGCACTGCACAGAGAGAAGAGAAGAGGACAGACTCAGCACTGCACAGAGAGAAGAGGAGAGGACAGATTCAGCACTGCACAGAGAGAAGAGAAGAGGACAGATTCAGCACTGCACAGAGAGAAGAGGAGAGGACAGATTCAGCACTGCACAGAGAGAAGAGAAGAGGACAGACTCAGCACTGCACAGAGAGAAGAGAAGAGGACAGATTCAGCACTGCACAGAGAGAAGAGGAGAGGACAGATTCAGCACTGCACAGAGAGAAGAGAAGAGGACAGATTCAGCACTGCACAGAGAGAAGAGAAGAGGACAGATTCAGCACTGCACAGAGAGAAGAGAAGAGGACAGATTCAGCACTGCACAGAGAGAAGAGAAGAGGACAGATTCAGCACTGCACAGAGAGAAGAGAAGAGGACAGATTCAGCACTGCACAGAGAGAAGAGAAGAGGACAGACTCAGCACTGCACAGAGAGAAGAGAAGAGGACAGATTCAGCACTGCACAGACAGAAGAGAAGAGGACAGATTCAGCACTGCACAGAGAGAAGAGAAGAGGACAGATTCAGCACTCCACAGAGAGAAGAGGAGAGGACAGATTCAGCACTGCACAGAGAGAAGAGAAGAGGACAGACTCAGCAATGCACAGAGAGAAGAGGAGAGGACAGATTCAGCACTGCACAGAGAGAAGAGAAGAGGACAGATTCAGCACTGCACAGAGAGAAGAGAAGAGGACAGATTCAGCACTGCACAGAGAGAAGAGAAGAGGACAGATTCAGCACTGCACAGAGAGAAGAGAAGAGGACAGACTCAGCACTGCACAGAGAGAAGAGGAGAGGACAGATTCAGCACTGCACAGAGAGAAGAGAAGAGGACAGATTCAGCACTGCACAGAGAGAAGAGAAGAGGACAGATTCAGCACTGCACAGAGAGAAGAGAAGAGGACAGATTCAGCACTGCACAGAGAGAAGAGAAGAGGACAGACTCAGCACTGCACAGAGAGAAGAGAAGAGGACAGATTCAGCACTGCACAGAGAGAAGAGGACAGATTCAGCACTGCACAGAGAGAAGAGGACAGATGGAGTGAGGAAGAGTCGTGACCAGCAGAGAAACCTAACAAACACTGAAAGAGTAATGCTAGAACCATAACAAGTGATAACCCTAAGACATAGTCAGTCTTTCATGAGTCGTGACATGAGGGAATCGTTACACCCCTAGTTATGTTATATTTAGTTTTTGCTCAGTCTGCACTGATGGCTGTTTCAGCGGAGTATGTTGTTTCAGCGGAGTATGTATGTTCCAGTACCGTGTGGGGAAAACACCCTCAGGTTGATGGGAACGGGGGAAATGCCCTTATTGGCCCCAGTAATGCGGTCCGTCTCGGCCTCGATCTCCTGGCGGACCTCGTCGAAATCCGTGAACTTCTTCCCTTTGCAGTGCAGGAACTCAGCCCACTCTGTAGAGCCACGACACACACACACACACACACACACACACACACACACACACACACACACACACACACACACACACACACACACACACACGCATGTTAACGGCTCTCGGCCGGACACACGCATGCTAACGGCTCTCGGCCGGAGACTGGGTCATGTGGAGATGGGGCTTCACCTGCGTTGGAGCTGACAAGCTGCAGAACCAGAGGCCTGCGGGTGACAATGCCAGATCCACGAGGAAGAAAATCCCTGCGGAAAACACAAAACCGTGTCACTGGCTACGAGTGTCTGTGCACTTACTGTTACAGGGGTAACCCAGCGGAGCGGTTAATCAGACCACATTATAGCTGTGTGGTGAACACTAATGTGTCCAAATCTACTGGCGCTAACATCATTTACTGTTTCCAGTGTACGAGTGGGCAATTAAACCTCACTGGTGGCCTAGTTAAAGAATAGTGAAGAACACTCCAATACTTCCAGTGTTTTTTGAGTGAATTTTGTGATAAGCGTTTCATTTCAGGCACGCTGTGTATGTTGTGTTTTCTGTGGAGTTTAGTTATTTCTATTATTATTTTATTATTATTTTTTTTTACATGTTAAATTCAAATGTGTACATTAAACTAAAGTTACAACTGTTATAAGGAACGTTTTGAGGTTAGTAGCCTAATGGTGTAGTGCCTCTTTAAGAGATGAGTGTGCTGTGGAACATGTAACCGGAGTTCATTGTGTGAAAAGGAAGCGCGATTCATTGAATCTATAATGACTTCAACCCGGGGTGCTTCTCAATATCCCTCCTCGTCTCCTCGCTCCTCTGTCCTCCATCCTATAACCCGGAAACTGATCGAGCTCAGCCATTTTGAAGGACATCTCAATTCTCTAATTGCTCCGCGAGGAGTCGAGGATCGAGGAGTGAGGAGGCTTCCAGAGGAGTCATGAGCGAGGATACACATGTGTATCCTATGCGGAAGAGTTTTATCGACTAAACGTGACGCACGCATCAATTCTCCTCCCCCTTCACATCTGTCACAATCATTTTAATTTATACTTTACCCTTGCAGTTTATATAAACCACACATCTCACATATTTCAATAGGGTAGCTTGCTTTATTGTTATTTATTATGAATTTCTTGACTAAACAATCTTTAACAACATAAGGGCAGATCCTTTGAGCGCTGCTGATGACACTGTGAAGTGACGCTCGAGTGATCAAGTATTCCAATGTATAAAAAAGCTTTCATTCGATTCCTCCGTCCTCCTTTTCTTTTCCTTGCAGCCTTCCCTCGCGTCCTACAGGGGGTGGAGCTGAGACGCGAGGAAAGGAAACGAGGAAAGGAAACTAGGATGCACAAATAAGAAATGAGAAGCACCCCCGGTGTGCAGCCACTTGGTGAGCTCTTAATTTTAAATGTTTCTTGTCTGCTTTATGATGTACGCTTTATGTTGTCTGCTGTCACCATGCCATGTTGTTGTACTGTGTTTGTGTCCGTTTCACGTTAAAGAGAATGCTATGCTCCGGTAGATCTAAACAGTCCGTTAGTTGACTGATAAATATATTGCTATGCTTCAAAGTTATGTTGACGAGGTAACCGTGAGACAAAGCTAACATTTAGACTTTCCCTCTATTTGACGTGTCCAGTTGTTTGCTTTGTTTGAATTTATAGATGTTTGAAGTGTGTATCGCAATGGTATTTAATGTGGGTGATGTTGTTCTTCCTGGTTTGCCGCGGAGCATTCTGGGAAATGTAGTTTCTTGCCTGCAGAGGTTTGGTAGGATTTGAGTATGGTGTATAATGTAAACTGTGAAACGTGTATATGATAATTGTGAAATTATTATTATTATAGCATATTATTATTGTTATATAATTAGTATTTTGATGAATGTTATTTATTGTTGCTTTATTATTATTATTATTATTATTATTATTGGGTTGTTGAATTATGTTTGTACTAGTATACACATGAAAATTTAAATGTTGTATTCTTCTTATCTTCTCAGGTTTATTACCTGGTTATTTATTGGTGAGAACAAATAAACAAACAAAAGTGAACCAAGAAAACCTGAGTAATATCCTTTTGTACACTGAGTTGCCCTTTCCGTGGGGAGAACACGGAACAGTAATAAACCAAGTGCTCGAGAGCGTAAAGCCAAGTTTGCCACTGGCCTATCAGCACTGACCAGTGAAGGAGCACCAAGGGAAGAGGACCGAATAGACCCCTCTGTTATACAGCGCCTTGGGTCAGTGCAGGAAAGGAAGATGGATTCGGCAGAATTAGTGGCCTTAAAAGGAAAGCGCTCAACAGCACAGAGCTCCTTCAGCAAGAGAGCCAAAAAGCTGTCCATCACTATAGACCTCCTTGAAAAAAGGGTGCTTATTGATGAGATCAGAGCACTTGGTGTGGACTTTTGAAAGCTGCACGACACTGGACTCGAATATGTTGATGCTCTAGGAGAAGTGGATAGCGACGAAGAAAAAGAAGTGGCTCATGTGGAGGAGAAGATGGCGACGTGTCTAAATTCGCCTATGTCGACCTTAAATTGTACGCCAATGGTGCAGAGGAAAAATGTACTGAAGTGGAGGACACCGATGTGAAGGAGTTGTCGGAGGATGACTTTCGAGTCCTGAGAGAGGGCCTGGTGGAGAGAATCAAAATGCTTGAGGAGAAGGTGGTTGAATGGGAAAGTCTTGTCCCTGGAGCCAAGACAACAGTTTATAAGCAGCATTTATACAAGCTGGTCAACAGACTGCATAACTGGGTAAGGATCTGGCAAAAGTTGAAGCGGGTAGAAGAGGTCGATGGGAGAGCTGAGAATGAAGCAGGTTCTGATGAAGAGCATAGCGAGTCCGGTGAGGGACCCACTAGAGCTAGCACGCAGCCCCAAATCCCCAGTGTAACACCTGTATTTAGTACTGCAGCAGCTGCGTTTCCATTAGGGGTGTCAAAATTAATCGTTTCTTCGATGCACCGCGATGCAGACGAGGACGATTCGGTTTCGGTTCAGTAATAGACCATAACCGGTTATAATGTACTGACGCTTTTCTGACGTCATTTAACGCGCATGTGCTTTGTCGCGGTAGCAAACACTGCTGGCAGAGGGAGACGAGACGCGAGTGCGAGTAATTAAACATTCTTACATATGAGCATGCAAGTTACATACGCTTCTTGAGGCCCCACACGCACACACACGCAAGGTCTCGCTCTCTCCGTGCACGCGGTACACGGTTTGAACATACATTCACGTAGCCTCTCGAAAACCGGGACGTTCAGTGTCCCGGGAATCGGGACAAACCGGGACAGATGGCAACCCTTCCGCACCCGATGGTCAAATTACACTTATTCTGTGTTGTTTCGCGTGATTATGGATGATCGTCTTCAACAGCGGACTCGGTGACGGTTGATGCGCGCATCTCCAGGGTAACGTACACTGATGAATGAGCACTGCTTTTAATGAACATTTCTTTAAAACAAAATTATTTTGAAAGAATTTAATTTTCTTAATGGCATTAACAGGCTTTAGTCCCATGAAACTTAAACTGGAATGTCTCTGTTGTTGTCACTGGGACTTCCTGAACAGGCGAACACTCACGCACACCGCGAGCACGCATACATCACTTTTGAAGTAAAATTGAAAATTAAGGATGCGGTGCATCGCAATGCATCGCGATAATCGAATTGAACCGAATCGATGACATGATAATCGTAATCGAACCGAACCGTGAGACCAGTATAGGTTCACACCTCTAGTTTCCATATGCACCACCACAAAGCATCCCTGGCCTGCATCCCGGGGCGCACGGCTTCAGACCACAGATCAGTCTTGAAAGGACACGCCTGCCCAAGTTCTCAGGAGACATGACCGACTACTATCGGTGGAAGGCTGAGTGGGAAGAGCTGGAACAGCTGGGAAACCCACTGAGGACGGCTGGTGTTACAAGGTTCCACCTCCTGGCAAGTCTCGGCGACAGGGTGAAGAAAGACTTGGTTCTGTCTAGCTGTGCATCGGCGGATGAAATGTTCAGGCGCCTCGACAACCGCTTCGGGAACAAGGCAAAAATCGTCCTGAAGATATCCGAGGAGGTTCAGGGCCTACCTTCCGTAAAGGGAGATAACCCTAGGAAAGCAATTGAGCTGATTCAAGCAGTGGAGCGGGCCCTAAGTAACCTTGTGATCCTGGGAGAAGAGGAGGTAATAAAGAACCGTTGGGTAGCGCAATCCCTTGAATGCAAGCTACCAAGTGCTCTGAAGGAGAAATGGATTGCCCACAAGACTGTGCCTGTGAATGGTTTTGCTCCACATAACCACTTCGATTGCTTACTGCGCTTTCTGAAGAGGCAAGAGGTGATCCTGGAGGAGCTAGATCAGCTGGAGGTAGGACTTAGAGAGGGAAGCTCTTCAGTGAAAGGCTCGGCAGACAAGCCAGAAGCAGTCAAGAAAGCGTTCTCCAAAGCTACCTCAGGCCGAAGAGAGTCTCAGTCAAACCCACGCTTAACCTCGTGCACTGCCTGTGCTGATGAGACACACGCTGGCAGGCTGTTTGCCTGCAAAGCCTTCAGGGAGTTGGATCTCCAGAGGAGAAAAGCTCATCTAAAGACCTATGGGATATGCAATCGGTGCCTGTTCTTCCACCTAAAGGATGGCCGTTGTAACCCGAAGTTCCTCTGCAGTAAAATGGACTGTCGCAAAGAAGAGCCTCACCACTATCTGCTCTGCCCCAAGTCCATTGCTCAAGAGAAAGACGTTGGCAGTGACGTGTAAGGAACCAAAAGGATAGAGAGAAAAGGCCTCGGGCTGACCAGCGAACAAGAAGAGCTCCTGGCGAAAGTCACTCTGGAATTAAGAGCAGAATTCAGGAAAGCATTTTCAAACAAAGCCTCAACTACGATCTGCACTGCTAGAGGTGGACTGAAAGAGTACCTAGTTATAATGATGTTACTGGAAGTGACAACTAACTCAGGCCAGTTGATAGGCACTCTTATTGACCTTGCCTCTGACACCAACTATATAACAAACAACGCTGCCCAGCGCCTTGGACTGATTGGTGAGCGCATCAAGTTAATTGTCCATGGAATAGGAGGGATGAGAACGACAGTTATAACCAAGAGGTACTTGCGACTAAGAGTGAAGACCATCAAGGGGACGGTAATGGAACACAAACTGCTCTGCTATGGCCTGGGGGTATTGTACAAAAGCAAGATAAGGGATTAAGCTGGGATTTTCCCGTTATCCTGGCTGAATTTAGCCCTGACTCGGTTGCATGAAGGGAGGCTAAATTAATCTACATTAAGTTACTATGGAGATTTACACTTTGAAGCTAGCCTGCTCCGGAGCAGGCTAACAACCAGGCTAAGATTAATCCTAGTGATTTATCGGCTAGTTCCTCCCTAAATCCTACTAGATATTAATGTTTTAGTCACTTCATGGTCCTGCATTAAAATACTAGATATAGGCTACTGTCATTCATCTAAGTATGCGTACTGTAAATTTTAGTTATTATTAAAAAACTGCTGTTCATTTCACTGTCAGATGTTTGATGAATATATATATTATTTGAGATTTAAAGCGTTTATTGTCACACACCCAGATTTTCCTGAGCAATTATAACTTTTCTGTCCACAATGAATGCCAACACAGTGCAAAAGAACTATACTATCGATATGAGAAATAGAATATAGATATACATAGACTATGTATATCTATATACAAGTATAGAGTAGAAATGTACTGTTGAATAAGAAAAAAATATTCCCAGAGTTGCTTTGGATGTTGATTGGGACAATGCTGCCATATTCCCAGATAGCAGAAATGGTAGACTTGTTAGAGAACAAAACATTGCAAATGATTTCAGTTAATTTAGTTTTGATTTAGCCCATCCCTTAATAAAGGATAATGTAGGCTGGGTTAGGGTTAGGTAACAAATTCTAGTTCCACTTCACTGGAACAATAAATGTAAAGTGTATACTTGACATTCATAAAAAAAGTTACAAGACCACAATGGTTTTGGAATATTTTTCTTTTATTATTTTGCTGTTATCACTTGTCAGCTTGGAGCTTTGGAGAGAAAAAAATATAATGATTAATACATTGTGTTACCGCACACGTTTTGTCCATTTTCGGATCTGTGATTCTGTGATCGATTTCGTGATCTTTTAAAGAATGCCGTGAACGTGCATTTATCCAAACTATATAAACCTGGCTTGACATATCCGCGCGTTCTCCTCCTGGCTCAGCAAACGTGCAATGGATTAAGCCAGGATACACTAATTAAACTAGGTCAAGCCGGGACTGTTCTGTTATCCTGGGTTTCTTAATTCTACTTTTGTGCAATACCCCTCTGGAGAGCAAAAGATCTTTCCTGACGTCACTGCAGAAGAGCTGGTCCGTCCTGAGAAGATCAAACTTCTGATCAGCCACAGAGAAGGTCGTCTAGTTCCACAGCCGTTCAAATTGGAGGGAGATCTAGTACTCTGGGACGGCCCATTGGGCAAAACTGTTGGCGGTACTCACCCTGATCTCTTTGAGGTGGCTGACCTAATGCTGCACCAGTCTGAGACTCTCTTTGCAAGGTCTATGAGAACATCCTCAAGAGTGTACAAGGAGGTTCTTGTGGACACCAAAGACTTGAGTGAGGACCCAACGAGAGTGGAAGAAGTGACCCTCAGCAGCACCACTGTCACGAACAAGGAGGTGTTTGAGTGGTTCAGGTGGGATAGTATTGGAGCAGCATGTGACCCGAAATGCGGGAGCTGCAAGTGCCCTCCGGGAGGCAAAGAGATGACCCTTGGAGAAGAGAGGGACTTAGAAAAGATAAAGGACTATCTCTCTTATGTGCTAGCGGACAAACACAGCGATGCCCCACACTGGGATGCGGCCTACCCATGGAAAGTAAGCCCAGCAATTCTGCCAGATAACCGCCGAGCAGTAGAAGCAACCTACAAGAACACAGAGGCTCGGCTGGCAAAAGAACCTGTGTGGAAAGTGGCATATGGAGAGCAGATCCATGAGATGGTATCAAGAGGAGCAGCCATCGAGCTCACGAAGGAAGTGATCAAAGGCTGGAACGACCCAATCTGGTACATCAGTCATCTGGTTGCCCCGAATCCTCATTCTAGCTCAACGCCAGTGAGGATAGTCTGGAATAGTAGCCAGGAGTTCAGAGGGTTGAGCCTGAACAACCTTTTGCACAAAGGCCCTGATGTCCTCAACCCGATCCGAGGTGTCCTGCTTAGATTCAGGAGCAGATTGCATGCTGCCCTTGGCGATGTTAAAAAAATTTATAATTCAGTGTGGCTGAAGGACGAGGAGGTCCACCTCCATCGATTCCTCTGGCGGCATAACCCCGAAGATGAAATCGGTGTGTTTGCCGTCGTCAGAGTTAACATCGGCAACAAGCCTGCTGGATGCCTCGCTCAGGTTGCCATGAGAGAGACGGCAAACCTGCCTCAGTTTACATCCATGGTTGAAGAGCGCCGGATCCTGACAGAGGACTGCTATGTGGACGACATTTTGACGTCGCATGATGATCTCCAAACTCTAAGTAGGATGACTGAAGGGGTGGAAGAGATCCTAAAAGCAGGTGGCTTCTCCCTCAAGCCCTGGGTCATGACAGGCCAAAGTGGGAGGAGTGGAGAATCCACTGACCCCAGCAAAGTCAGTTCAACAGAGCCCAAGACTCTGATACTCCCCAACCAGATGCGGAACGAAGAGAACAGGGCATTGGGATTGGGATATGACCTATTTTTATATCATGTGAACTTATCCTCGATACTATTCCTTATAAAAAACAATCGGATTGCTTTGATATCGCTACTTAGATCCAACTTTCCAAATCTCGGCTACTAGCCTTTAGCCCGCTAGCATTTCAGGCGTGGCCTCGCGCCTATCGAGCGTCTCATTTTACACCCGTTTCTCTGAAAGGATACAGGTTATATCCTTTGGTATTAGAGCTTAGAGCCCACATCAACGGGGCATAAGCGCATGCTTATCGAGCGTCTCATTTTACACCCGTTTCTCTGAAAGGATACGGGTTATATCCACCATTTCAGTCCTAAAATAGTAGTGATATTGGTAGTATCACTACTAATTTACTGTTCATCTGTTATAATGGCGAACATATCGGATGTGTGTCTAACG
The DNA here is from genome assembly GCA_036326025.1 of Chrosomus eos. Taxonomy (NCBI): domain Eukaryota; kingdom Metazoa; phylum Chordata; class Actinopteri; order Cypriniformes; family Leuciscidae; genus Chrosomus; species Chrosomus eos. Next base: position 48,985,942 of record CM070823.1, read on the forward strand.
TTACCTCTGAGTGCAGGTGAGGACACATTCGAGCTGATTTCGGTACGATTGGAGCTGGAGTCGGTGGAGAAGCAGATTCGTGTTCTGCTGGAGAAGCAAGCCGAGCTGCGAGATCGGCGATCCGCGCTTGAAACATCACGCGCCGATGCTCACAAGTCAGTGGTTAGTAACTTTTTGACTTTGACTCCGACTTCGTCTACTCCGTGCGTTTCTCTGCCCAGGAGGACGCGATCATCTCTGCCTTCAATCACTCCTGCACCCTGGGTCACGACACGAGCCAGGACCAGAGCAAGAACCTCTCCGCCCCTCCCGGTCTTCGAGATCTCCACTCGGAACCGCTTCTCCCCTCTTCGCGAAGCGGAACGCGATGACGCCGTGATCATCGGCACTTCCATGGTCCGCCATGTCCGTGCTACCTCGGGTAAAGGTAAGGTGCGCACTCACTGCTTTCCTGGTGCTCGTGTTCTCGATGTCGCTGCGCAGGTTCCCGAGATCCTGAACGGTAACGAGCGCGTCGGAGCTGTCGTGCTGCACGCGGGGGACGAATGACATCAGGCTGCGGCAGACGGAGGTTCTGAAGAAGGACTACAGGAGCCTGATCGAGACGGTACGCAGCACATCGCCTAGAGCAACGATCGTCGTGTCTGGACCGCTTCCCACGTACCGACTTGGACAAGAAAGGATCAGTAGATTATTTGCTTTAAATGAATAGTTAATGTCATGGTGCAATGAACAGAAACTGCTCTTTGTAAATAATTGGAATCTGTTTTGGGAGCGACCTAGGCTCTTCCGTCCTGATGGTCTGCACCCCAGTAGAGTCGGAGCGGCTGTTCTGTCGGACAACATCTCCAAGACGCTACAGACCATCTGACTAGTAAGTCAAAGTCCAAACCACAGTCTTTGCTGTCCCAACTTAATTGATATAAGTACCAATGTAGAACATTATATAGAAACTGTGTCTATTCCTCGCTTAGTGAAGCCAAACAACAAATCTACTGTAAGATCTAGCAAGAATATTATTGTAATTAAACCAGAAAATCTAAATATCAGTGAACAAAAACAATTTCTAAAGCTAGGTCTTCTAAACATTAGATCGCTCACACCTAAGGCGGTTATTGTAAATGAAATGGTCACAGATAATAATTTCGATGTTTTGTGCCTTACTGAAACCTGGCTTAAACCAAATGATTATTTCGGTCTAAATGAGTCTACTCCACCAGGATACTGTTATAAGCATGAGCCCCGTCTGATCGGTCGTGGCGGCGGTGTTGCAACAATCTATAGAGATATTCTTAATGTTACTCAGAAAACTTGTCATAGGTTTAATTTGTTTGAAGTACTTGTGCTAAATGTCACGCTCTTAGATGTAAGAAAGAAATCCTTATTATCTCTAGCCTTGGCTACCGTATATAGACCTCCAGGGCCATATGCTGATTTCCTAAAAGATTTTGCAGACTTTCTCTCAGTCTTTATGAGTGAGTCATTGAATCATTCATTTAAACCGATTTAAAAATAATAATAATAATAATTTCAATTTTTTTAAATACATTGCAGCAATTAACATTTTATCTGAACCAGTCAATTATTATCTCTATTTTAAACAGAAAAATATGTGATTCTCCATTTATACCGAATCTTGCAGCTCTACTTTCAAAGCAATCATCCATATGTTTATTTTCATTTATTCATTATTATTCATACCATTCTGCTGTGTTAATTAACTTACTTGTTGCATAATTTACTGTTTTCTGCACTGATGATTAGTATAGATAAAGCTCAATCAGAACTCAGTACTGCCGGTTATGTATATTATAGTTACTAATATAATCAATGTAGTCATGTGACTGTCATTAAGTGTACCCTCCCGTACGAAAATTAACCTTGGTTTTATAATAGTAAAAGTGTATTAACCATAGTTTTTTTGGCAGATTGATTAACATTTGTATAACCAGAGTTTTACAACAAATATCTTGGTTAATTTGTAGTTTAACTCTAATAACCATGTTTTTTTTGTTTTTTTTTCTGTAAAAACCATGATTAATTTCCGTAATGTCTGAGATGTATGTCCGTCATCCTCACTCACTTCCCCACGAAGTTCTCCAGCACGGAGCTCTTGCCGGCGCTCTGCCCGCCCACCACCGCGATCTGCGGCAGGTCCAGGTTACAGCTCTGCCCGATGGAGCTGAAGGCGTCCTGGAGCCGGTTCACCAGCGGGATCAGGTCCTCCATGCCCCGGTTCCCCATGATGAGGAGGAGGAGGAGGAAGATGCGGCAGAGTCTGAGGAGCTAGAGGAGGAGGAGGAGGACACGCGCATCCAGCTACACACACACACACACACACACACACACACACACACACACACACACACACACACACACACACACACACACACACAAACATTGCGCAACTGTTTCTGTCCGCGAGCACAGATTGTCAAGGGCACTGGAGAACAGCAGATCCTCAGCATTACTCAATGATAATAAACATCTCTGTGTGTATTAAACATCCATTATAAGCGATGCAGGCCTAACAGTTAGATGAATACTGATGACATAAGGGATGAAGATGCATTTAAACCGAGAATAATAAGGCATGCATTCATAAGGGATGCTCTATGGATGACATTGGGATGTGGATGTTATGATTTAATACGTCATCGGCCCGTCGCCTGCATATAAACTGGCGTTATTGATGCAGGGAAAGACTTACCGTTATCCGTCTCCACCTGAGCCGCCTAGGAGCCGCAACAGCCTTACGCGCAAACCCTAATCCCGCCACTGGTGCTGACACAAACCCTGACGCGTGTGATAGTCGCGGATCGGAAAACACACATCTGTATGTCACGCTATCTCATCCTATCGTCCTTCTCTCCGAACACAAATTAATCGCCCTGCAACGCAGCCGCACTCATTACGATGCACTCGGCGCAGGACGCAACCAATCAGCGGCCGATCACAATCACGCGCTCATGAATATTAATCGAGTCCGGCTGCAGTCGCGCGCTCCGTTTACTGGAGCGCTCGGTCACGAAACCTCATTAATATTCATAGCCCAAGCCTTCACTCGAGGAGGAACCTCTAATTGGTCAGATCTCTAACCAATGTCTTGCCTGTCAGCCAATCGGTGAGGAGTGCTGGATGAGCGTGCCGTCACGCGCGTAATATTCATGAGCAAATCCTCCTCCGCCATAGTGGATTGACTCTGATAAATCATCAAACCGTTCATCTAGAAAACATATACTGAGGGATTCTAGAAACCCCTTCACACACTGAACAACAGCGGTTGGGTTCTTCATATACTGAGGGAGGGATTCCCCACACTGCTTTATTTTAGCGTCGACCATCAGTTCGCCTGTACATCAGACTTCCACCAGCCTATAGATTACATAAGAAAATAGAATTTACATGAATAATGCAGCGCGCAAAAACGGATAATCTGTGATTGAAACACCATTAATAGATTGTGCCGACATGATATTGAAATAACCATCTGATAATCCTTAGATGATTTGCAGGCCTTCTCCTCTTTCATGAAAGATGGCGCTGTTTCCCTCGAGAGAAAAGTCTCAAACAGTTTATGGCTTTATTTAAACGAAGAATTTTGTTTTCTCCCATATATTATTATTTAATTAAGGAAACTTCCCTGTTTGCTGAATTTAAGGGGGGGGGGGTCATTTTAGACTCAATTTGTCTGTTTAATGAATTACTCTTGATTTTTAATGATTAAAGTCCCCATGATATTGGACAATATAGGTTTATTGCAGTGTTTATTATAAATTATTTATCGATGCAAATCATCTTTATTGTTTTAATAATCTTGAATCAGAATATCTTCCCCTCTCACAGCGACATCTCTTCTCTGATGACGATCTAAAGTAATATTGTGCTTTGATATGTAGCCTACTACAATATTTACTCAGGTAACCAACTTTTAGATCAGCAAAAAGACCTCTCTCTCTCTCTCTCTCTCTCTCTCTCTCTCTCTCTCTCTCTCTCTCTCTCTCTCTCTCTCTCTCTCTCTCTCTCTCTCTCTCTCTCTGAAAACATGTTTGTTAAAAATGCAGTGAAACTAATCAGTGATCGTCAGTCCTCACGTACGTGCGTTTGATAAATCTAGTTTTAAAGGGGTCATCGATGGCGATGCCCATTTTCCACAAGTTGGTGTTTATTCTTTAGGGTCTTTGTGTAAAGTTTGTAACATACTTTGGTTAAAATTCCTCAACACACACCTTTACCTCCTCAAAAACTGCTCTGTTCGAGCGAGCCATTTCGGTACATGTCTCTTTAAATGATAATGAGCAACAGGTTAAAGGGTTAGTTCACCCAAAAATGAAAATTCTATCATCGTTTACTTACCCTCAAGTTGTTCCAAACCTCTATGCGTTTATTTGTTCTGCTGAACACAAAGGAAGATATTTGGAAGAAAACAGATCTCAATCCCCATTGACTACCATAGTATACTATGGTAGTCAATGGGGAATGAGATCTGTTTTCTTCCAAATATCTTCCTTTGTGTTCAGCAGAACAAATAAACGCATAGAGGTTTATTTTATAAACGCATAGAGGTTTATTTATTTTCATGAAGAAAACAGATCTCAATCCCCATTGACTACCATAGTATACTATGGTAGTCAATGGGGAATGAGATCTGTTTTCTTCCAAATATCTTCCTTTGTGTTCAGCAGAACAAATAAACACATAGAGGTTTGGAACAACTTGAGGGTAAGTAAACGATGATAGAATTTTCATTTTTGGGTGAACTAACCCTTTAAGTGATGCCTTGGCGGACAGTATACAAATGGCTGAAATCGTAAATATGCTAATACGGGAATTATGCTATTATGGGAAATGAAATGTGCTAATACGGGACAGTCCGTCAGTGGTCGTGGGCAGAGCATGAGCAATATGACATCATATCCAAAATCCAAACGGCTTTATTATTGAGAGTGACTTTTCATCACTAAAGTCAGTCGGGATCATCCAGTAATACTTTGAAAACCTTTACGCAAAAATACAATTTGGTTGATATTTGGAGAAGCACCAAAGTCAGAATACTCATACCTGGAGTAATAAAGATGGTAGAGGCAGTCTCGCATAGACTTCTGGTTGGTCACACAAGTAATATTTCACAGGAGAATGTTTTAGTAGATATTCTTGTTACTCTCCTACCACAGGGCAATTTTTATAAATATTAAATTTCCTCTTTTGTAGCGCCACATTGTAGTCCCTTTTGGAAAATTCTCACTTAAGGCATGATTCAGATAAATTAGAAATTAAAAATATCCTTAAAATCTTAAGGATTAAAATCTTAAAAAATTAAGAGTCCTTTGGTAGATATTGGGAACTTTTAAAATATGAAGTTGTTAAATATCTAAGGTCCTATGGTGCTTTGCTTTCTAAACTAAACAGAATTTCAGAGGAGCAAATTGTGTCTGAAATCAGCTCTCTTTCTCTGGTGTCTCCGAACAGGCTCTCGCATGAGGAGAGACTGACTAGTCTACAATATAAATTAGATGAGATCTATGAACGTAAAGCAGAAGGTTGTCAGGTCGAGGGTTAAGAGGTTAGAAAAAGGTGAACAAAACTCATCATATTTTTTCTTGAAAGACAGCGGGGTAAACGTAACACAATTCACCACCTGAGCGTCAGTGGTCATGTTACTGATGTTGGCAAACTATTTCTCACTTCTGTCATCAACTTTTTTGCCATGCTTGGGGGGGAACCTGCGGTTTCAGCCAGTCCTGCAGGGGGCGCATGTGAAGATACCCAGCGGGAGCACTAATGATGCGGAGGCCATGAGGCCAGGTTTGAGCCCGCGAGTCGCCTGAACGAGCCCGCGAGCCGCCGAACGAGCCTGAGCCTGGAAGCCGCCGAACGAGCCTGAGAGTCTGCGAGCCGCAGAACGAGCCTGAGACTGCGAGCCGCCGAACGAGCCTGAGCCTGCGAGCCGCCGAACGAGCCTGAGCCTGCGAGCCGCCGAACGAGCCTGAGCCTGCGAGCCGCCGAACGAGCCTGAGCCTGCGAGCCGCCGAACGAGCCTGAGCCTGCGAGCCGCCGAACGAGCCTGAGACTGCGAGCCGCCGAACGAGCCTGAGCCTGCGAGCCGCAGAACGAGCCTGAGAGTCTGCGAGCCGCCGAACGAGCCTGAGCCTGCGAGTCGCCGAACGAGCCTGAGCCTGCGAGCCGCCGAACGAGCCTGAGCCTGCGAGCCGCCGAACGAGCCTGAGCCTGCGAGCCGCCGAACGAGCCTGAGACTGCGAGCCGCCGAACGAGCCTGAGCCTGCGAGCCGCCGAACGAGCCTGAGCCTGCGAGCCGCCGAACGAGCCTGAGCCTGCGAGGCGCAGAACGAGCCTGAGCCCGCGAGCCGCCCGAACGAGCCTGAGCCCGCGAGCCGCCGAACGAGCCTGAGCCTGCGAGGCGCAGAACGAGCCTGAGCCCGCGAGCCGCCGAACGAGCCTGAGCCCGCGAGCCGCCGAACGAGCCTGAGCCTGCGAGCCGCCGAACGAGCCTGAGCCTGCGAGCCGCAGAACGAGCCTGAGAGCCTGCGAGCCGCCGAACGAGCCTGAGCCTGCGAGGCGCAGAACGAGCCTGAGCCTGCGAGCCACAGAACGAGCCTGAGCCTGCGAGCCGCCGAACGAGCCTGAGCCTGCGAGCCGCCGAACGAGCCTGAGACTGCGAGCCGCCGAACGAGCCTGAGCCTGCGAGCCGCCGAACGAGCCTGAGCCTGCGAGCCGCCGAACGAGCCTGAGCCTGCGAGGCGCAGAACGAGCCTGAGACTTCGAGCCGCAGAACGAGCCTGAGCCCGCGAGCCGCCGAACGAGCCTGAGCCCGCGAGCCGCCGAACGAGCCTGAGCCTGCGAGCCGCCGAACGAGCCTGAGCCTGCGAGCCGCCGAACGAGCCTGAGCCTACGAGCCGCCGAACGAGCCTGAGCCTGCGAGCCGCCGAACGAGCCTGAGACTGCGAGCCGCAGAACGAGCCTGAGCCCGCGAGCCGCCGAACGAGCCTGAGCCCGCGAGCCGCCGAACGAGCCTGAGCCCGCGAGCCGCCGAACGAGCCTGAGGCCCCATCCACACTACTGCGTTTTCGTTTAGAAACGGAGAATTAAAACGAATACGATCTGCGTCCACACCAGCGTTTTAGCTGCGATCTCCGTCCACATAAAAACGACTGAAAACGCGCATCACGTGACCATTCACCTACACTGGGCATGCACGTGCCGGTGTAAACACCATTACTCAGGAACCACAACTTCATTGATAAAATTATCCCGCACGCGCTGGTTCTTCCCGGCTTAACCCAAAACTGACGCTCCATGTACGGTCGATACCGCCGCTGCACATGGCACGGGAATTGTCACAGATCGCTGGAATAATAGATTGCCTCCGGCGCATGTTGGCAGTTAACGTTATAGCATCAGGTAAGGATATGCCATGACTGATGACACCCAATCAGAGAGCCGAGCGCGAGCGTCTTGCGTCATCGTTTCTAAAGTCCTCCGTTTTGACCCGTCTACACTAAAACGCCCTCCGGAGATTCAAAACGCAAAACGGGTCTGCAGCGTTTCTAAACTTCTCCATTTTAGGTCTTCGTTTTTGCCGTTTTAGTGTGGACGGGAGGTGCAAACGTAGCAAAAGGTCTCCGTTTTTAAACAAAAACGTAGTAGTGTGGATGGGGCCTGAGCCTGCGAGCCGCCGAACGAGCCTGAGACTGCGAGCCGCCGAACGAGCCTGAGCCTGCAAGTCGCCGAACGAGCCTGAGCCTGCGAGCCGCCAAACGAGCCTGAGCTAGTGATGTGCAGATCGATCCTGAAATATCGATACTTCGATACTGACGTGGTATCGAAACGGATCGATCCTCACATAAAAATATCGATCCAAATGTGTATTTTTTTACCAGTTATTTTTTATTAATTTAGCACGCAATTCAGTGCGTAAAATAAGCTTCTAAGTGGGGAAATAAGCAAATGTTAGCGGGTAATTGCGTAGGATAGAACTTTTTCTCCTAGTCATCTGTATACAAGACGAAACCAATCAATCACAGAGAGCGTTCAATGCTAGTGCTTCGCTGAGCCCACACAGGCCCAGTGCGTTTGGGAAACGAAGCCTTGCTTAGATAACAGAGAAACAATCAGGAGTTATTTCGCAATTACAAACCAAAAGTGTGCATAACGGTTCAAAATGCTGAGGTCAGTAAGATTTTTTTAATGAAATTAAAATCGATGCATTAAATTGATCACAAGTGACAGTCAAGGGTTTTACACTGTTAAAAAAATCGACTTCATATAAATGCTGTTCTTTCAACTTTGTTCATCAAATAATTCTGCATAAAATGTATCATGGTTTCCACAAAAATATGAAACTGTTTTCAACATTGATAACAATAAGAAATGTTTTCTGAGCAGCAAATCTGTCACGCGACTGCTCTGAGACAGGCAAGTTAAGATCCAAACGCAGCTTTATTTGTGGGCAATCCAAAGGCGTAATCCAAAGTACAGGCAATGGGTCAAAACACAGGTAGGCAGTCCAAACAAAGAAACAAACAAAGAATCAAACAAACAAACAAACAAACAAACCAGGAAGGGACCAGAGGCAAAAGAGTAATCCAGGAAACAGGGCAAGAAATCCAAAAACCAAAATACATGAAACCAGGTAAACGCTCAGAGATGCATTGGGACACAAACAAAACTTCGCAATGAGTGAGTGAATGAACATGGAATAAATAGACATGGACTAACGGGGTGATGAGAAACAGGTGAATGCAATCAGAGACAAACAAGGTGATGAGACACAGGTGATAATGAGTCCAGGCAGTGCGTGATGGGAATTGTAGTTTGAGGAAGTGATCATAGTCTTATCTGGAGTGCCCTCTGGTGGCTCTCAAAGGCACTCCAGCTGGTGACCGTTACATAGCCCCCCCTTTAAGGAGCGGATTCCAGACGCTCCTCAAATTGTCCAGGAGGGAGGTGGAGCGGAGGCGGACCTGGGGGCGGGATGGAGGGCCAGGCCCGTGGAGCGGAAGAGGACCTGGAGACTGCGGTGGAGCAGGCTGTGGAGGCGACCGCGGCAGAGCAGGCTGTGGAGGCGACCGCGGCGGAGCAGGCTGTGGAGGCGACCGCGGCAGAGCAGGCTGTGGAGGCGACCGCGGCAGAGCAGGCTGTGGAGGCGACCGCGGCGGAGCAGGCTGTGCAGGCGGCCAGGGCGGAGCAGGCTGTGCAGGCGGCCAGGGCGGAGCAGGCTGTGCAGGCGGCCAGGGCGGAGCAGGCTGTGCAGGCGGGACCAATGGTTCAGGAACATGAACGGGCTCAGGGGATGCGGTGGCCATCTTGTCCGAAGACACAGGCGTGGAGTCGGCCATCTTGTCCGAAGGCTCAGACTCAGGATCAGGCTCAGGATCAGATTCAGGCTCGGCAGGACGAGACTCTGGACGGGCGGACGTGACGTGAGGCTCAGTCTCTGGCTGGGCAGAAGCGACGTGAAGCTCAGTCTCTGGCTGGGCAGAGGCGACGTGAAGCTCAGTCTCTGGCTGGGCAGAGGCGACGTGAAGCTCAGTCTCTGGCTGGGCAGAGGCGACGTGAAGCTCAGTCTCTGGCTGCGCAGAGGCGACGTGAAGCTCAGTCTCTGGCTGCGCAGAGGCGACGTGAAGCTCAGTCTCTGGCTGGGCAGAGGCGACGTGAAGCTCAGTCTCTGGCTGGGCAGAGGCGACGTGAAGCTCAGTCTCTGGCTGGGCAGAGGCGACGTGAAGCTCAGTCTCTGGCTGGGCAGAGGCGACGTGAAGCTCAGTCTCTGGCTGGGCAGAGGCGACGTGAAGCTCAGTCTCTGGCTGGGCAGAGGCGACGTGAAGCTCAGTCTCTGGCTGGGCAGAGGCGACGTGAAGCTCAGTCTCTGGCTGGGCAGAGGCGACGTGAAGCTCAGTCTCTGGCTGGGCAGAGGCGACGTGAAGCTCAGTCTCTGGCTGGGCAGAGGCGACGTGAAGCTCAGTCTCTGGCTGGGCAGAAGCGACGTGAAGCTCAGTCTCTGGCTGGGCAGAGGCGACGTGAAGCTCAGTCTCTGGCTGGGCAGAGGCGACGTGAAGCTCAGTCTCTGGCTGGGCAGAAGCGACGTGAAGCTCAGTCTCTGGCTGGGCAGAAGCGACGTGAAGCTCAGTCTCTGGCTGGACGTGGCTGGCGTGAAGCTCTGGCTGGACGTGGCTGGCGTGAAGCTCTGGCTGGACGTGGCTGGCGTGAAGCTCTGGCTGGACGTGGCTGGCGTGAAGCTCTGGCTGGACGTGGCTGGCGTGAAGCTCTGGCTGGACGTGGCTGGCGTGAAGCTCTGGCTGGACGTGGCTGGCGTGAAGCTCTGGCTGGACGTGGCTGGCGTGAAGCTCTGGCTGGACGTGGCTGGCGTGAAGCTCTGGCTGGACGTGGCTGGCGTGAAGCTCTGGCTGGACGTGGAGGACAGAGCTTAACTGAATGGCAATGTCAATATATTGAGCTAGAGAGTAGTGAGGGGTATTGTCAGGCATGAGGTAGTTGAGAAGCTCATTCAGTCCATTGCGAAAAATGTCTTTTAAGACAGCATCTTTAAAGTTCACCCCCTGGCTAAGCTCACCAAACTCAGCAACAAAATCCTCAATTGGTCGGTTACCTTGGCTGAGGTGGAAGAGACAAACTGCTGGATTCATGTTGTGGCGAAGTTTTCTGTCACGCGACTGCTCTGAGACAGGCAAGTTAAGATCCAAACGCAGCTTTATTTGTGGGCAATCCAAAGGCGTAATCCAAAGTACAGGCAATGGGTCAAAACACAGGTAGGCAGTCCAAACAAAGAAACAAACAAAGAATCAAACAAACAAACAAACAAACAAACCAGGAAGGGACCAGAGGCAAAAGAGTAATCCAGGAAACAGGGCAAGAAATCCAAAAACCAAAATACATGAAACCAGGTAAACGCTCAGAGATGCATTGGGACACAAACAAAACTTCGCAATGAGTGAGTGAATGAACATGGAATAAATAGACATGGACTAACGGGATGATGAGAAACAGGTGAATGCAATCAGAGACAAACAAGGTGATGAGACACAGGTGATAATGAGTCCAGGCAGTGCGTGATGGGAATTGTAGTTTGAGGAAGTGATCATAGTCTTATCTGGAGTGCCCTCTGGTGGCTCTCAAAGGCACTCCAGCTGGTGACCGTTACAAAATCAGCATATTAAAATGAAATATCATCATGACTGGAGTAATGATGCCGCTAATTCAGCTTTGATCACTTGAATAAATTACAGTTTACAATTACAATTTGTTCAATTTTAATATAAAAGTTTTTGCCAAGAAAAAGAAAAATTTTACAGACCCCAAACTTTAGAACAGTAGGCTACTAGTAGGCTAGTAGTAGGGTAGTACTAGGCTAGTACTATAATTAGGGTAGTTTTGTAAAAGTCACTGACTAATTAAAGGCGACTTGAGAGCACAAATCACAAAATATTTAGGCCTAAAAGTCATGAAAACGGATTTAGATTTAGCATATTAATGATGCATTCACCTCATAAATCATGACACAATGCTCTAGCAAAGGAAAGTGCATTCAAGTTCAAATGCATGCTTTTAAAATGAAAAAGTATCGGTATCGGTATCGATATCGGCGATACTGGCCCTGTATTTACTTGGTATCGGATCGATACAGAAATTTGCAGTATCGCCCATCACTAGCCTGAGCCTGCGAGTCGCTGAACCCCTACTGAACTGGTGGTGCTGCGGGTCTGCAGCTGGTCAGAGCAACAGCTGAATCTCCTGAGATGATGATGGAGTTTATTAAAGAGGAGTGTGAAGACATGAGTGAAGGAGTGAGAGATGAAGATAGGGATGCTCATTTCGGTTTATTTTTCCGACCGACAACCGCCACTCGTTAATCGATTATTAACCGTTAACTGATAAGATTATATTGGCATTAAATAAAAATAAAATTGACGCGTATCTGTGACCCATTAAAAATACCAAAAAAATGTTTTTATTAAAGGGTTTATTTTAACGTGCAAAGTGCAAACAGCAGCATACAGAACAGATCAACAACAGAACCTGGATTCAGATCAAATTTCCACGCACCTGCCGCATTTCTGACAGTGACAACAGAGAAAAACAGAATAAAATAATATAAATAAAAAACATACAATAGGCCTAAGCCTACAATAAATATATATATTTTTAGCTTAAATAAATAACAAATTACGACGACAAAAAGAAAACACTGAATCAGTTTGAAGTGTTGAAAAAACGGCTTTTGTTTTTCTCCATCAGACTACGTTTTTCCGTCAAATAAAAATAGCAGGCCTACCTCAATCCACAGCTTGTCTAGTTTTTATTTTAAAAAGTAGCATTACAGTCTACATGCTGTTGTTGTGTAAGTCTGGAGCGCAGCCTGTGGAGTGTTAGACCCGCGGCAGAAAACACCGTCTCCGATGGCAAAGATGTTCGGGAACACAGAGATAACGTCTCGCTGGAATGGCCAGCTTCGGGAAGCGCCTTTCATTTGCTTGTGGGTGTTTGCTAAGCAAGTGATATTGCATTGTAGGCTACTTGCACTATTGCTTTATTTTAATATCCCGTATCCTCGTTTGCAAGTAACTTTGTCACCCTTTCTGTCCACATAGTAGTTACTACTTTTCGCTCGCTCCTCGCGAGTCTCCACTGCGCTCTTGCGGACACGTCGAGTATAAGGCTTCAGGGAGAATATGTCTGTTGGCGCGTGTGGTTGCGCATATCGACGCGCCCAGTGAGTTAACAAATATTGACTATAATAGTATGTTTTTTATTTAACCATGAAGCAAAAATATAAAAAAAGCTTTTAAAAAATAAATAAATAAACCGTTTAACTGATAGTATTAATCGGTCAAAATTGTTACTTTCGGTTAACGGTTAAACGGTCAATATGAGCATCCCTATGAAGATACTGAGAAACCGAGAGGTTAGTGATCTTTCTTCAGTCGCGATTGTGTGTGTGTGTGTGTGTGTGTGTGTGTGTGTGTGTGTGTGTGTGTGTGTGTGTGTGTGTGTGTGTGTGTGTGTGTGAAGACATGAGTGAAGGAGTGAGAGATGAAGATACTGAGAAACAGAGAGGTTAGTGATCTTTCTTCAGTCGCGATTGTGTGTGTGTGTGTGTGTGTGTGTGTGTGTGTGTGTGTAGACATGAGTGAAGGAGTGAGAGATGAAGATACTGAGAAACAGAGAGGTTAGTGATCTTTCTTCAGTCGCGATTGTGTGTGTGTGTGTGTGTGTGTGTGTGTGTGTGTGTGAAGAAATGAGTGAAGGAGTGAGAGAAGATACTGAGAAACAGAGAGGTTAGTGATCTTTCTTCAGTAGCGATGTGTGTGTGTGTGTGTGTGTGTGTGTGTGTGTGTAGACATGAGTGAAGGAGTGAGAGATGAAGATACTGAGAAACAGAGAGGTTAGTGATCTTTCTTCAGTCGCGATTGTGTGTGTGTGTGTGTGTGTGTGTGTGTGTGTGTGTGTGTGTGTGTGTGTGTGTGTGTGTGTGTGTGTGTGTGTGTGTGTGTGTGTGTGTGAAGACATGAGTGAAGGAGTGAGAGAAGATACTGAGAAACAGAGAGGTTGATCTTTCTTCAGTAGCGATGTGTGTGTGTGTGTGTGTGTGTGTGTGTGTGTGTGTGTGTGTGTGTGTGTGTGTGTGTGTGTGTGTGTGTGTGTGTGAAGACATGAGTGAAGGAGTGAGAGATGAAGATACTGAGAAACAGAGAGGTTATCTTTCTTCAGTAGCGATGTGTGTGTGTGTGTGTGTGTGTGTGTGTGTGTGTACTAGAACGATAGTAGCGCATTAATATCGTGATCTTCGTGATCTGTGAATTGACGATCCTCCGATCCAAATCTGTGTTTCTACACGTTTAACTTCTATTAACAATAAACACGAGTCCCGCGTTAATATTACACAAACACGTGTTTAGATTGAGCTTTATGAACACTTTCACTCTCGCTTTGATCAGTTTCATTGTTTCTCGCTGCTCTGTCCTCTTCTTCTGGTGTAATAATGAAACACAGTATATAATATATAACGATACAAGCTATTAGATAAATCAGCTTATAAATGTACAAAACGGTATTCTAGTCGGGACATACTAGGCTTAAATAGACTAATCCGATTTGAGAAATGTTTCTCAGTTCAGTTTGGGTCATTTAACCCTTCCCTGAGTCCTTAACTTCACTTTTACAATAAATTTTCCGTCTGGTGTTATTTACTAAAAAAGCTTGTAAAACATCAACCCTTTTGTGCACAGACAATTGACACACCTCTTTTTTTCAGGACAAATTGAACTTTCAGCATATTTGTGTTACATTGATGTCACCTGAATGTAAAATAAGTTATGGGACCATAAAGACAAATGAAAAAATAAATTGGAAATTGAATCACTCAAATATTTATTGAAATCACACACAAATAAATAAAAGCTAAGCAAATTTCCTCTGGAAAACAGTTTGTTCATGTCTTTGGAGTCCTGGAGCACAGGAATAAACATTATAACTTGTACAGAACCAAAACTATTTACATTTTTCCAAAAGAAGTCCAGGCGTTCATGAAATTCACTGGTGCCAAGCCTCAAAACAGTTCATATCAGCAATCACAAAGAGGGCCACATCACAGGCTTTGCATTTCTATTTTATTTATTATTTTATTTATTATATTCTTTTTATACTTTTATATTACATTTATACTACTATAATACTTTTTTACAGTCACTAAATAAATGGCACTTCAGCTGGGTCTATCCTGGTAATCTAGTTCCTCATCTGTCAAAAAGCTCTGTTCTCCTGAAAATCCATCATCCTGCGCTCGATTTACATCCATTTCTCTGTGTTTCTCTGTGAAACCTGCGTCTCCGTGCATCTCTCTCTCTCCCTTGGTTCGTGCCATAAGCTGTGTCCCAATGTGAAGGCTGCATCCTTCGAAGGCCGCATTCGAAGGCCGGTTGCGTCACAGCGGCGCGACGAAGGCTACCCTGATTCAAAAGCGACACCAAATGCACCCTTCGTTTCCCGTGAAAGAAAGGATACATAAATGGATCCTTAGTGGCCTATCCTACCCTGATCTACCCCATAAATCATTGCGCACCGGTGACGACAGCATTTTTAGTGCAGCATTTGGTGTGTAGCCTACAGTTCAAATTCAAATGTTGGCGTTCAACTTTGCGTTTTAAAAATACAACAACCGTTAATTTTTCGTTTTTCAATTACGGGTTAAAAAATGAAAAACGAATGGATGCAAATTTACATGCTGGATTATCAAACTAAAGATAGTTTTTGATTTTACTAGTATTTTGATTGACTATCAAACTTTTCTCCAAATACATTATTTGAAATATTTAATAATAGGCTATATAATTGCGTCCATTCCTTTTTCTTTTTTTAACCCATAGCCTAATTGAAAAACTAAAAATGAATGATTGTTGTATTTTTAAAAGGCAAAGTTGAACACCAACATTTGAACTGTAGGCTACACAAATGCTGCACAAATTACTATGGCAAAAATGTCGATTAGACAGGCCAGATTAGAACCTGTAAATTATATTTTTTCCGCAGTGCTGAATGAGAAGAGCCATGTCTCTGGAACCATGATTTATGATAATAAATGTGTCTGAATAAATAACGAGGCATTTTAATTGTTCGTTTAAGTGAACATTTCAAGCTTTAGGCTAGGTATATTTTGTTTAAGTTCATTTTTGAGACGCGCTCGAGTTCACTGAGATCATGAAAGCGTGATTGTTTTATTTTCTTTTACAAAAGGGCAACGTTTTCTTGTTATGTGAGTTGGACAAATAAAAGTAGTTGCTAATGATGTATTATTCTTTTCTGTATGACCAGAAATTATGGAGTATTTTTCAAGTTGTTTCCACTGTTTATAATGCAAGTGTTCGCGGCCGCGCCTCCGTGCCATGCAGTGCGCGCTCCACACTCCCACACACACACACACACACACACACACACACACACACACTCACACACACACACACTTGCGTCAAAATCTTGTGTTTATTTGTGATAATCTTAGCCCTGTATTATGACTGACATTTGACAAATTTCTTTGTTCCTTTTTTGGAAAAAAGCGCATTCTAAATGTGTAGCCTAAATGTAGGCTAATAATATTATTATCATTTGCGTTGAGTTCACTGAAGACAGTAGGCTAATATGTTAATCATAAAATAATTTATGAATGATTTATTTTTATATAACCTAATCTTGTGTTTGTGTTATATTTCTTTTTTAAATGTGAAGTCTTTTTTTGCTTATAGGCTTATTCTATTATACTGAGCTTTTTTCTCCTAAAATTTGACTTTAAAGACTTTAAAGTCAACTTTAAAGTGGCCTAAATGTCGTTTTTTAGAAAATTCAAGAAATATTAAGTTAAACATAATTAAATGCATCCCGCATAAACAGGAGGCCAGGTTGGCACAGACTGGGGGGAGAGGCCACAAATCCGTGAGTTTACAAACCCTTGGGAACGGATTGGAAAACCCGAGTAGGCTACTGTAAATAAATTCGCCATGGTCCATTTATGTACATAAAAAAGAATCCAATACTCTCGAACCTTATATATATATATATATATGCCTAATGTGTTTTCTTTTCTTTTCATATATTTCATTACATTATTTACGTAAATTAACGCCCAATATTTGAACAGTTAAACGTGTAATCCGGCAATTCAGTCAGTAGGCTACGCAGCCTCTGAATTCGACGCAGTAAACCAGCTCTGGCCATTGTTTTGGCTAAACCGAAAATACAGTACATGAGTGAAACATCCTCACATGTCCTCCAGTAAAATATAAAACATAAAAATGACAACAGCCAATTCTGGCTCCATAGCTGTTTACTCAATTATAACAAATTAATGATCAGGGGTGCGTTTCCCGAAAGCATCGTTAGCCAACTATGGTCGCAAGTTGGTCGCAATTCCCATTGAACTCTATTGGTAACGACGGAACTTGCGACCATAGTTGGCTAACGATGCTTTCGGGAAACGCACCCCAGGATGGCAGCTGTACTCTCGCACTGTTGCTAGGCGCCAGGAGCGGTAATCGGGAACACCTGGATGCGCAATTAGAAAATCCTACGAAGGCTACATGGTGCGTCCTTCGAAGGACGAATAGGCTGCATCCTCCGAAGTCCGCGGCCTTCACATTGGGACACAGCTATAGACTGTTCGTGCGTAATGACCCAATGACGCACACCAATGTTTACGACGGATCAGCCTGTAATTGGTCAAAAACCATCACGTGATCCAAAATGGCAGCTAGCATCGAGCTAGCGGCAAAAATGACGGGATATTTATAAATTATGGACTTCAAGTGTATCAAAGTTGGATATAAACGTTTGGATTTATTGCTGAAAAACTCTGAAAGGATGCACAAGTTCCAGGCTGGATAGAAAACCTTCTGTAAAGGCTCGAAAGACACCAAAGACACCCTGTGATGGCTAGCTCGTTAGCTTTCTGCCGGAAAAAACGGTAAGAAACTCGATAAATCTTTCATCGAGTAATATCAAAATTTCTCGGAGGTGATGTGTGGCGTCGTCGACGATGCCGTCGGGCTCAGAGGACTTTGGCCCGTGTGTGTGTGTGTGTGTTTATGATGGTGATCTGCTTGGCGTAACTGTTGTTTTAATGTTCAATGAAATTATGAACAGTGGATCGTTATATGATTATCAGACGGAACTAGGGTGGCCATACGTCCGGATTTTGGCCGGACAGTCCGGATTTTAAGCCCCCTGTCCGGGGTCCGGCGCAACCTCAAACCGGACACTCATTTGTCCTCCTTTTTGGAGTTGCGCTGAATTGTTGAAAAAAATGAACCTATAAAAAGCCCGCATAATGACCTTGCGTAAAAAGACCTTGCGTAAATTATCAAGTATAAGTATTTTAATCTCATGTAACCCCTCCACCCGGGTCCCACTCGACCCGCTCCGAGCGGGCCTCGAACCCGGGTCTCCGGCATGAGAGTCAGGCGCTCTAACAAGGAGGATTCATGGGGGTATCGAGACCGGCGACGTGGCGGTAGAGGCCCCGGAGGAGTTCTCCAGCCCAACTGGCGCTGGGTCATCTACGGACCAGTTTCAAGAGAGTGATGTGTCTCCCGAGATGACGGAGAATCGACGCCAGAGACTCACTGCTACCCTGCGTGGCCACAGGAGAACGACTGAAGAGAAAACTCTCCGCAGATTCCGTTGCACAGGAAGACCTGGACATAAAGAGACAGCTCCTTAACAGACTACAGGCAACAGATGACGACTTTGTGCAGACAATGGGCCGGTGGTCATCTACAATGGACCGTCTGAACTCAAATATTGAACTGCTAGTACAGCATATTGTGGGTAGGCCTACCCCTCAGTATATGCCTCCACAGTCACCACACACCATTTACGATAACCCATATAACTATGGACATATGCCAATAAGAAGGCCACTCCAGGAATACAATTCCCCTGGACATAGCCACCACAGCAGGCCACCTGCAAATCACAGAGACTACACACATTTGTAAATGTTTTTTTTAGTACAGCCAACTTAAAAAGCAGTGCTCTTGAATATAGTTTTATATTTCCATGGTGTGTTTATTTGGGTGTTGTTGTTAATTTATTTGCACAGTATAATTTATTTTAATAAAGACAAAACAACTTATTCATTGTGTATGTGCTGTCTTTTTCATCTATCAATATCTCTATAGATAGATTTATATACATGAATACACAGAGAGAGAGGATGACAACATATATTCCATCAATGTACAAACTCACAAACTCAATTTTAGTGTCAAAATTTTTACTTTTTATTCAATCACATCTTTTTTTAGGTTACATTTAATAATAACCATATACACATTTAAAAAAACACCTGTCAGTCAGAGCAAAAGGCAAAGGAATACTTTCACTGTACTGGGAAACCTTATTTTTTTTATAACGTTAAAAATAAACGTTTTAGTCAAGGGTCAAGAAATGTCTTCAACACACGTCTCACTCGTTTCCCTTCATTTTCATTGTTATCTACTCTCACATTACAATCTCTCATGTGTGGCTGGAAATCCCTGTCGTACTGGTGAGCAGCATTTATGCATTCTTCGTTTACAGCATTTCACAATAATTGTGCAGAACAAAGCAAGCATATATCACAAAAGGAAGGTCCCTCATGTTAATGTCCATCGGCCTTCTCAAAGCCGCAAACCGTGCCTTCAATCGTCCGAATGAACATTCGATCACCATGCGCGCCTTGCAAAGAGATAGGCCGTAATACTGCTCCTGTGGAGTAACTCCGCCGCTGGGGTACTCCTTCATGAGGTACGGCATAAGGGGATAAGCTGGATCCCCCAGAAGAAAAACGGGGACAGCATCTTCACCTTCCACTAACACTCTAGGGCAGGAGGGTATTGTCCCATTTTTTAGGTCAGCACACAGTTTCGAATTGGCAAATATGCGCGCGTCAAAGAATGTTTTCCCTTTCTGTTGATGTAGTCTGTAGAGTTGGATAAGGGTTGTTTGATTTCGATATGTGTACAGTCAATTGCCCCCAGGCATTGTGGCATCCCGTGTGTCCGATAGAAGTTCACAACAAGATCCTTCACCTCGGCCTCTGTGCTCGGTGTTTTAATGAAGTCTGGACCCATGAAAATGACGATGGCCTTACAGACCTGTCGGATGATTATTGAAACAACTTGTCGGGATAGTCCAAATGCATTTGCGGTTTTCCGTAGTCTCCCTTCGTCACTCAGGTAATACAACATGCACGCTACCTTTGTTAGTACATCCACGGGGGCTCTCAATTTTGTTGTTGCTCCTTCCACGTGCGGACGTAGTCTTTCGCCGAGGTTGATAAGCGCCAATCTGGACATTCGAAAGTTTTCGCACCATTCCTCAGGAACCACAACTTCATTGATAAAATTATCCCACCATGCGCTGGTTCTTCCCGGCTTAACCCAAAACCGACGCTCCATGTACGGTCGATACCGCCGCTGCACACGGGAATTGTCAAAGATCGCTCGAACAATAGCTTGCCTCCGGCGCATGTAGGCAGTTATAGCATTGTAAAATGCAGAATTTACTTGCACAACAGCCGCTAGCAAAGACATCAAAGTCAGTAACGCTTGTAAATCGTTATCCATGTTGCATTCACTAACGTTATGTAGTCCAGGCTGTTTTTGTATGTTTTCTTCCGGGGATGGTCATGTGATGGGTGGCTGACGAATCAGGGAAGGATACGCCATGACTGATGACACCCAATCAGAGAGCCGAGAGCGAGCGTCTGCGTCATTGTTTCTAAAGTCCTCCGTTTTGATCCGTCTACACTAAAACGCCCTCCGGAGAATCAAAACGCAAAACGGGTCTGCAGCGTTTCTAAACTTCTCCGTTTTAGGTCTTCGTTTTTGCCGTTTTAGTGTGGACGGGAGGTGCAAACGTAGCAAAAGGTCTCCGTTTCTAAACGAAAACGTAGTAGTGTGGACGGGGCCTTAGTTTAAGACCTTTTTACCTAAAATTAAGACATTACACTATTTGAGAAATGAAAGCCTATTTACGGCCTTAAAATTATAAAAAAGTGAACTTCTTGTGGACATTACAAATGTCTGTGAGTGCTCTGTCGGTCTCTGGTGATGCAACAATTCACGCCATTGACGCCACTTACCCGAGCAAAATGTTTCACTCGGTTACGCAATTTTTAACGGTTAATCGGTTAACCATGGACACCCCTAGTTTGATTTATTTAATTGAAAAAAAAATGTTTTAATTGAAGTTATATGTGTCCAGAGATGATGTCGCAAGAAGAGAAGTGAAGTTTGATGTGAAGGAGACTAAAAAGAGACTGAAAGCATCCTTGTTAATGCATAGCGTGTTGAGATATTAAAGAGTTGGTTATTGAGGAAACAGAGATCTATAATTAGAATTCATTTTTACGAGAAGGATGAGCAAAAGATTGAGTTCTAACAGAGTTCTTCAGACCTAAAAAAGGATTATGTTTAATCATAACTTGGTCAGTCCCCCTGTGGCCGGATTGGAGCATCTTCCTCAGAATATCTTGTGTGTATCAGGATTCGTTAGGTTCGATCAGCAGATACAGATCCATACACATGTTAATATCATTACAGTGCTTTGATGTATCAGTTTTATTCTTTTATTTATTTTGTGAAAAGTATAACTGGCAAAATAGTACAAATACAATAATGTTGCAGCAGCTTCAGTGCTTGAACCTCTAAAATACACCTGGATTAAAATATGTTTAACAAATCCCAATTCTACATAAATTATAGATGAGTGATGTGACACTACAGTTAAAATAAATGAAGCTGATCTTCATCAACACAAACAGAGCTTGAGAAAAGCACAGATACACACCGTCACACACACACTGATATGAAGATTTGTTACACACAGTAATTCTGACCTGATATTTCAGTGACAGAGGGTCAGCTGTGTTATTAATGTAATGAAGAGAAAATAAGAGACTCTATAACATCTCACTGTTACTGATTTATCATGCAGCTCAAAGCATTATGGGTAGAATCTCTCTACAGTCTATTCTGATTAATCAACACAGTTTCACTGATGATCCAAGAAAAACATAAAAGCCCGGATAGAGCGGCTGAGTGAATGTGGTCTTCACTGTGTAGATGAGGCTCATCGTGTCTCTGACGACGCTGTAGAAGGACAGAACTCCTGCACTGTGGTCCACATACACTCCTATTCTACGACTGGACACTACTGGGAGTTTAATCTCTTTGTTATTGTGTATGAATGAGTAACCGGAGGGAGTGCAGTCTAAACTCCAGGACTGATCATTAAATCCAAACCCACACTTATCACCCCATCCCTTCCTGCCGATGCTCTTATATGACACTGATATACACACACCCCCACGCCACTCGATCTCCCAGTAAGAGCGTTGTTCACACACACTCTCACTACACAACACCTGCTCATGACAATCAAATCTGTCTGGATGATCAGGATACGACTGAAGCTCTGTGAAATTGCCAGTAATCACTCTGTTCTCCTCAGACAGACGGAGGTGTTTATTCACTGTGTTCAGATCCAGAGTGAACGGTTGGGAATCTGATGGAGATAAAACACACCACAATCAGGAATTATGAATATGATATTTGAATGTAGCTGAACTCTTCATGTTCAATATATCAGCATATCTCAGTACAGTTTGATCATCCTTTACATGATCAACTCTAAAACTCATGTTTTCTCTCAGCTTCTCCAGAAGAACATGAACACACACACTGTGTTTTTCTGCTTGTTTTCTGACTTACATTGAAGGAACTCGCTCCTGGTCTTGGGAACCATGTCTGTGGAAATCAACAGACATGAAGAGTGTCATTATCATGTCAAGAGAAAAGGATTGCTAACACATGCAGAAATCCTCCAACACAGAAGATCTTTAGAAATGTCTCTGCTGTTTACAGAGTCTGAATCCTGACACTGGATTATTGACGTCACCATATTTGATTTGGCTTCTGTAGAACTGATCACAGAATTGATTTGAGATGGAATAGACCTCAAATTTCACTTTGATCATCATACAAAGTAATCATATTGTGATGATGACTAGATGTTTAATGTACACGCCCCCTAGGTTAATGTGAATGAGTGCTCCCCAATGAAATTAAAGGTACAATATGAAGGATTTTTCGCCACCAGTGGTCGCTAACCTTTTATAATAACAAAGGCGTATATTGATGTTGTATATTCCGCATTAAGCGTAATTATGGATCTTGTCGTGAAGCTGATGGATGTTTTATGGATGAGTGAATACACTGATGTTTTTAACATGACTGTGGTGAAGCAGGAGCGATTGCTAGACGTACACCAGCGCCACACGCAACGCCAGTCCCGCGGATATAAAGGAATAAGGACATTTCATTCTACCCAACTACACGCAAGTGCTGAATTAATACTCACACAGGTCAGTTTATTAGAGGAATGAAACTTGAGGTAACGCAGTGCTGTTTCACTCACTCTAACAGTTACACTATCACACTAAACGCATTTGAGTGTGTTGAATGTTGTTAGTTGGGTTCTTTGTTGGCTGTATGAGACTAAGTAAGCTAGATCAACATTAGAATAACATACAGATTATTCTAACATTTCATCATGTTTAAGAGGACCAGAGTCCTCTTAAACACATGCGCAGTAGTGAACGCTGGACCAGAGTCTGAGGAGTAGTGAACGCTGGACCAGAGTCTGCGCAGTAGTGAACGCTGGACCAGAGTCTGCGCAGTAGTGAATGCTGGACCAGAGTCTGCGCAGTAGTGAGCACTGGACCAGAGTCTGCGCAGTAGTGAACGCTGGACCAGAGTCTGCGCAGTAGTGAACGCTGGACCAGAGTCTGCGCAGTAGTGAGCGCTGGACCAGAGTCTGCGCAGTAGTGAACGCTGGACCAGAGTCTGCGCAGTAGTGAGCGCTGGACCAGAGTCTGCGCAGTAGTGAACGCTGGACCAGAGTCTGTGCACGTTGGACCAGAGTCTGCGCAGTAGTGAATGCTGGACCAGAGTCTGCGCAGTAGTGAATGCTGGATCCGAGTCTGCGCAGTAGTGAACGCTGGACCAGAGTCTGCGCACGTTGGACCAGAGTCTGCGCAGTAGTGAACGCTGGACCAGAGTCTGCGCAGTAGTGAATGCTGGATCCGAGTCTGCGCAGTAGTGAACGCTGGACCAGAGTCTGCGCAGTAGTGAACGCTGGACCAGAGTCTGCGCAGTAGTGAACGCTGGACCAGAGTCTGCGCAGTAGTGAGCGCTGGACCAGAGTCTGCGCAGTAGTGAACGCTGGACCAGAGTCTGCGCAGTAGTGAACGCTGGACCAGAGTCTGCGTAGTAGAGAATGCTGGACCAGAGTCTGTGCACGTTGGACCAGAGTCTGCGCAGTAGTGAACGCTGGACCAGAGTCTGCGCAGTAGTGAATGCTGGATCCGAGTCTGCGCAGTAGTGAACGCTGGACCAGAGTCTGCGCAGTAGTGAACGCTGGACCAGTCTGCGCAGTAGTGAATGCTGGATCCGAGTCTGCGCAGTAGTGAACGCTGGACCAGAGTCTGCGCAGTAGTGAACGCTGGACCAGAGTCTGCGCAGTAGTGAACGCTGGACCAGAGTCTGCGCAGTAGTGAACGCTGGACCAGAGTCTGCGTAGTAGTGAATGCTGGAGTCTGCGCAGTAGTGAACGCTGGACCAGAGTCTGCGTAGTAGAGAATGCTGGACCAGAGTCTGCGCAGTAGTGAACGCTGGACCAGAGTCTGCGCAGTAGTGAGCGTTGGACCAGAGTCTGCGCAGTAGTGAACGCTGGACCAGAGTCTGCACAGTAGTGAACGCTGGACCAGAGTCTACGCAGTAGTGAACGCTGGACCAGAGTCTGCGCAGTAGTGAACGCTGGACCAGAGTCTGCGCAGTAGTGAATGCTGGATCCGAGTCTGCGCAGTAGTGAACGCTGGACCCGAGTCTACGCAGTAGTGATCGCTGGACCCGAGTCTACGCAGTAGTGCACGTTGGACCAGAGTCTGCGCAGTAGTGAACACTGGACCAGAGTCTGCACAGTAGTGAACGCTGGACCAGAGTCTGCACAGTAGTGAATGCTGGACCAGAGTCTGCACAGTAGTGAACGCTGGACCAGAGTCTGCGCAGTAGTGAACGCTGGACCCGAGTCTGCGCAGTAGTGAACGCTGGACCCGAGGTCTGCGCAGTAGTGAATGCTGGACCCGGGTCTGCGCAGTAGTGCACGTTGGACCAGAGTCTGCGCAGTAGTGAATGCTGGACCCGAGTCTGCGCAGTAGTGAACGCTGGACCATGAGTCTGCGCAGTAGTGAATGCTGGACCCGAGTCTGCGCAGTAGTGAACGCTGGACCAGAGTCTGTGCACGTTGGACCAGAGTCTGCGCAGTAGTGAATGCTGGACAAGAGTCTGCGCAGTAGTGAACGCTGGACGAGAGTCTGCGCAGTAGTGAACGCTGGACCCGAGTCTGCGCAGTAGTGAACGCTGGACCCGAGTCTGCGCAGTAGTGAATGCTGGACCAGAGTCTGCACAGTAGTGAACGCTGGACCAGAGTCTGCGCAGTAGTGAACGCTGGACCCGAGTCTGCGCAGTAGTGAACGCTGGACCCGAGTATGCGCAGTAGTGAATGCTGGACCCGAGTCTGCGCAGTAGTGCACGTTGGACCAGAGTCTGCGCAGTAGTGAATGCTGGACCCGAGTCTGCGCAGTAGTGAACGCTGGACCAGAGTCTGCGCAGTAGTGAACGCTGAACCCGAGTCTACGCAAGTAGTGAACGCTGGACCAGAGTCTGCGCAGTAGTGAACGCTGGACCAGAGTCTGCACAGTAGTGAACGCTGGACCAGAGTTTGCACAGTAGTGAATGCTGGACCAGAGTTTGCGCAGTAGTGAACGCTGGACCCGAGTCTGCGCAGTAGCGAACGCTGGAGTCTGCGCAGTAGTGAACGCTGGACCCGAGTCTGCGTAGTACTGAACGCTGGAGTCTGCGCAGTAGTGAACGCTGGAGTCTGCACAGTAGTGAACGCTGGAGTCTGCGCAGTAGTGAACGCTGGACCAGAGTCTGCGCAGTAGTGAACGCTGGAGTCTGCGCAGTAGTGAACACTGGAGTCTGCACAGTAGTGAACGCTGGAGTCTGCGCAGTAGTGAACGCTGGACCAGAGTCTGCGCAGTAGTGAACGCTGGACCAGAGTCTGCGCAGTACTGAACGCTGGACCAGAGTCTGCGCAGTAGTGAACGCTGGACCCGAGTCTGCGCAGTACTGAACGCTGGACCAGAGTCTGCGCAGTAGTGAACGCTGGACCCGAGTCTGCGCAGTACTGAACGCTGGAGTCTGCGCAGTAGTGAATGCTGGAGTCTGCACAGTAGTGAACGCTGGAGTCTGCGCAGTAGTGAACGCTGGACCAGAGTCTGCGCAGTAGTGAACGCTGGACCCGAGTCTGCGCAGTAGTGAACGCTGGACCAGAGTCTGCGCAGTAGTGAACGCCGGACCAGAGTCTGTGCAGTAGTGAATGCTGGACCAGAGTCTGCGCAGTAGTGAACGCTGGACCAGAGTCTGTGCAGTAGTGTGAACGCTGGACCAGAGTCTGCGCAGTAGTGAACGCTGGACCCGAGTCTGCGCAGTAGTGAACTCTGAACCAGAGTCTGCGCAATAGTGAACGCTGGACCCGAGTCTACGCAGTAGTGAACGCTGGACCAGAGTCTGCGCAGTAGTGAACGCTGGACCAGAGTCTGCACAGTAGTGAATGCTGGACCAGAGTTTGCGCAGTAGTGAACGCTGGACCCGAATCTGCACAGTAGCGAACGCTGAACCAGAGTCTGCGCAGTAGTGAATGCTGGAGTCTACGCAGTAGTGAACACTGGACCAGAGTCTGCGCAGTAGTGAATGCTGGAGTCTACGCAGTAGTGAACACTGGACCAGAGTCTGCGCAGTAGTGAATGCTGGACCAGAGTCTGCGCAGTAGTGAATGCTGGAGTCTACGCAGTAATGAACGCTGGAGTCTGCGCAGTACTGAACGCTGGACCCGAGTCTGCGCAGTAGTGAACGCTGGTGAGTGAATGCAGCAGTGAGCAGGTAGTAAAGTGTAAAGTGTGTAAATTTGATTGTTTTTAGACTAAGGGTTTATGAGCTATACTGGGACCAGCCACCGGGGGGCGATCAGGACGCTTTAGCTTAACTTTTTTTGGCTTGTGCGGCACTCTCGTTTGTCAGGTTTGTTGTGCTCTCCTGTCTATTGTCTAACCCCTCCTATCTTGTCACCTGATTATTGGTTTATTTGTCCCACCTGTCCTCCCTCGTTACCGGCCTTGTTTGTTCCCTTGTTATTCTCCTTGTGTTTGCAGACCTGTGCCAGATTGTTGTCGAATGTCTACCTGTCAATTCTCCCGCTGTTTTTTTTCCAGTCTCAAGTCAAGTCGGTCATGTCTTTTTGAGTCCTCGCTCCTTTCATCACCTCAACCATGACATAAGTATAGTAGCCTACATTTGACATTACATACATAATATACTCCGCGTCTATTTGTAACAACATGAACGAAGACAATATTCATATACATTATATACAGTGAAATGGGAAACCGTTACAAAATGTTAATAATTACACATTTTTAACACACTAGGAAATATGTGAAACATTGACTGAGTGAATGAAGTAAATATAGATTAATGCAAAAAAATGTGCATATGACACTTACCTGAAGACGGTATAGAGTCACTGGCTTCACTCACTCCCACTTTACTCACTATCCGGTAGCGGCTCAAGTACTGCTTTCCAAACTCCAATCCAGTCAGAGTAAAGTCTTCATCAGCTGTGTTTGATCATCCACTGTTCCTGAGCGCCAGAATCTGCTTTCTCCTGCTGGTATTCTGAACCGCACAGTTCCTCCAGTTGGGGACGTCTGCAGTTTCAAGGACAGAGAGGTATGTGTCTCTGTTAATGATCAATTCAGACAAGCTCCGGGAGCATATTAAATATAAGTTATGATGAAATCAGAACAAAATATGGTGGTAATACTGTTTTTTAGCCAGGTTGTTCTTGTTTAAAGCAGCACCGGGTAACTTTTTAACCTTCATAATATATTTCCAAGTCTCTTGTGATGGTGCATCTACTTACAATAGGTTGAATGACACGTCTGCCATAGCCTGACGGGGTCTGTAGCGTTTTTAATCGTACTTTTAAACTTCGGGTTTCGGGTAGTAACCGGCGTACAAAGAGAACTACAAAATTCGACTGCTTTACGGCATATACGTCACTTCCACCACCACCCCCACTTCCTTAAAATCGGACGTGCGAGCCAAATGTTATAGTCATGGCCGAAGCAGCACAGAAAAACAAGAAAGCAAAGGTTTTATCGGAGCAAAGCAAAAAGAGAAAGTGATCGCGTTAAAGGCAGAACAAGGATCAACATTGGGCCAGCGTTTTCTCGCTGGCATGAGCTGAAGGAGGAGGAGGGGTGCCTGACCGATGCGGGCTTGGCTGTAATGCTTTTGTACAGTACTAGTAAGTATATTGCTTGCATACTAGCTAGGGTGACCTGACCAAACGTCCCGTTTTACCCGGGACAGTCCCGTATTTCAACTCTAATTTTAGTGTCCCGACTTATTAAATTGAATACGCGCAGGACAGAGAGGGAGAGAGAGCGCGAGAGACCTTGCGTGTGTGTGCTAGAGTAGCCTACGCATTAATACGCACGCGCGCACATTATTGATATAATAATATAGCTTGATATTATAATATTGACGATATATGGTTATTATCTACCACTCAAACATTGCATTGAAGTATAGATTCAGTAAAACGGTAACCAATAGGGTAGACTAGGCTACTATAATGACGCTGGCTTGTAAACGTGAGCATCGCGATCATTTGTCGTTAGAAAAAAATAAATAAAACCCATGAAATTATATTCATATGACATGCTGAAATATATGCCACTGTACCTGGGATGAAGACATTTCACACGCGACGCAAGCTAGCAGAACACCTGCATGTGACCTCCTCCTACAGTGTTCACGGCTAAAATGGATGTCAACAAATGCATGTGCTACATTCATGACGGTTTACGACAGTAAGTAGAGGACAATACTGTTTCCCAACTGTAGGGGGGGGGGACCCTGAGAGCAAAAGTTAAATTTTACCTTTTGTTACTTTAATATGTTGCATAACATGTCTCGCTTAAAACATGCGATTGTGTCATATTTCTATAATGGTAAATGGTAAATGGACTGCATTTATATAGCGCTTTCATAGACCCAATGGCCACCAAAGCGCTTTACATATTCCTCTCATTCACCCATTCATACACCGACAGCGGTGTCAGCCATGCAAGGTGCCACCCAGCTCGTCGGGAGCAGCTGGGGTTAGGTGTCTTGCTCATGGACACCTCGACACTTGGTCAGGTGGAACCGGCGATTGAACCACCAACCTTTCGGTTTGTAGACAATCTACATGAACCACTGAGCCACTGTCGCCCAGAGCCTATAAGAGGTTGTAGTTCATGACTTAAAGTATGTTATCTGGGTTAAGGAGAAGAAACTGAAACTCTGAATTGTTACTTTGGTATTGTAATTCGCCTGCATGTTGTAACTAAATGATGCTCGCTGACTCTGGTGTCACGGGTGTGGTGAAGAAGAAGACGCAGAGTCAAAAGGCTCCGATTCACACGTTTTTACTAAACAATAAACTACAAGCAGATTCAGACAGGCAGGTTTCACACACACACTATATATGACTTACAATGGACGAAGACTGAATGAACTGAGGGAAACTAAATACAGAGACTGATTAACATGATGACAGGTGAGGTGACACAGATGATGATAATTAACTAAACAGGAGAGACAACTGAAGACTAACGAGGGCAAGCTGGGGCCAGTTGTACTGTTAGAGGGGCCAGTTACATTTAGACCTTATTGTTGTCATATCATTTTCTGCACTGCACTGCAGACATTAACAGGCAAAATACCATATTTATAATCATTCAACAATGTATTTGCATTTCCATTATATTTTTACATTTGCATTACATATTCAGTATTAGTCACAGTAACAGTAATTGACATGATGTCCTTCCTTCTCTTCATTTTGGTGAGAACTAGAGCAAAAGCAATAACTGACTTGCTAGGTAACTACGTCTAACTGTTTACAGGGTTCCTGCACACTTTTAAAGTCAAATTTAAGGCTTTTTAAGACCTAAAGAAATCAAAATTATTACCGTACATTAGGGGTGTGCAATATTGACCAAAATATATCTCAATATTTTCAACGTTTTGTTGATAATTAGATTATATTTTACTGATTGTGTTTTTGTGCACCAGCCATGGCTGGTTTAGGCCTGGTGTTAACAGCAGACTCACAAAGATATTAATATTTTTCATATTCTATGCAGTGGTCAGTTAACAGCAGGGACAGAAAATAATTTTTTAATTTGCCACCTTAAATTGATTTCCAGAGGCATTTTCACCTATATATGGTCATTCTTTCTAAACTTATTTAGAGTTATGCATCACCTTTTATGTCAAATACTAACATTCAAATTATACATTATACTTATTTACACAATAATACTTATATTACTACAATAATATACAATAATTATACAGAAGCGGCATTAATATATTTATAGGCAAGGCAAGGCAAGGCAAGTTTATTTATATAGCACATTTCATACACAATGGTAATTCAAAGTGCTTTACATAGGAGAAAATAAAATAATCAAAACAAATAAGAATAATTAAAACATTTTAGAATAAGAAATAAAATAAAGTACAGTAAAAACAGTCGGACGAACAGTGGCACAGTGCTCATTCAGTAAATGCATGGCTAAACAGATGTGTTTTGAGTCTGGATTTGAATGTGACTACTGTAGGAGCACATCTGATCTCTTCTGGAAGCTGGTTCCAGCTGCGGCTGGCATAGTAGCTAAAAGCAGACTCTCCTTGCTTAGAGTGAACCCTTGGTATTTCTAACTGATGTGATCCTAATGACCTGAGTGATCTGTTGGGTTTATATTCAGTGAGGATATCTGCAATGTATTGAGGTCCTAGCCCATTGAATGATTTATATACCAGTAATAATACTTTAAAATCAATCCTAAATGTAACTGGGAGCCAGTGTAAAGACCTGAGGACTGGTGTGATATGTTCATATTTTCTGGTTCTGCTCAGAATCCTGGCAGCAGCGTTCTGTATGAGCTGCAACTGTCTTATGGTCTTTTTAGGAAGGCCAGTGAGGAGTCCATTACAGTAATCCACCCTGCTGGTGATGAAAGCATGCACAAGTTTCTCTAAGTCTTGACTGGAAACAAAGCATCTAATTCTTGCAATAGTTTTCAGATGATAGTATGCTGATTTAGTAATTGCTTTGACATGACTACTGAAACTAAGGTCTGACTCTAGAGACACACCAAGATTCCTGACTTGATTTTTAGTTGTTAGACCCCTAGAGTGAAGGTATGCATTCACCTTGAGAACTTCATCTTTGTTTCCAAACGCAATGACTTCAGTTTTGTCTTTGTTTAACTGAAGAAAGTTTTGGCACATCCAACCATTTACTTCATCAATGCATTGGCACAGGGAGTCAATGGGGCTGTAATCGTTAGGCGATAGGGCTAAGTAGAGCTGTGTGTCGTCTGCATAGCTGTGGTAAGAGATTCGGTTCTTTCTCATTATTTGGCTCATTGGGAGCATATACAGGTTGAATAGGAGTGGTGCAAGAATTGAGCCCTGGGGGACTCCGCATGTCATGGATGTCCACTCAGACTTATGGTCTCCTATACTCACATAATAACCTCTCCCTTCTAAGTAAGACCTGAACCATTTTAGGACTATCCCAGAAAGCCCCACCCAGTTTTCCAGCCTGTCAAGAAGTATGTTGTGATCGACAGTGTCAAATGCAGCACTGAGGTCGAGTAGTACCAGCACTGATAATTTGCCTGTATCAGTATTTAAGCGAATATCGTTTATTATCTTTATGAGAGCTGTCTCTGTGCTGTGATGCGATCGGAAACCAGATTGAAAATTGTCAAAGTAACCATTCAGGCTTAAGAATTTGTTCAGCTGATTGAAGACAACTTTTTCAATGATCTTGCCTATAAAAGGTAGATTTGAGATCGGTCTATAATTGCTTAATATGGTCTTATCAAGATTGCTCTTTTTCAGGAGGGGCTTGACAACTGCAGTTTTCAGGGAGTTTGGAAAACTCCCAGAGAGAAGTGAGGCATTTACCACTTCTAGGAGATCTGCTTCTAAGCTGTTTAACACACTTTTGAAAAAAGATGTGGGAAGTGCGTCAAGGGCGCATGTTGATGTTTTAAGGTGCTGTACGGTTTCTTCCAAAATTTTGCCATCAATTTCTTCGAAAACAGACATAGTAACTACTTTCTCAGGTAGTGGTCTGATCTGTTTGACCCCAGCGCAACTCAAGGATGAGCTGATCACCTTTCTGATATTATTGATTTTCTCAGAGAAGAAAGAAGCAAACTCACTGCACTTGCTGTCTGAGAGCATTTCACTGGGAATCTGGCTTGGGGGGTTTGTCAGTCTCTCTACAGTAGCAAAAAGAGTGCGTGTGTTGTTTAAGTTGCTGTTTATAATATTTGAGAAGAAAGTCTGTCTAGCTTTGCCTAGTTCCATATTAAAAGCATGGATGCTGTCTTTGTAGATGTTATAATGGACTAAAAGTTTTGTCTTCCGCCACATGCGCTCTGCTCTTCTGCATTGTCTTTTCATGTTTTGCACTGCTGTTGAGTTTCTCCAAGGTGCTTTTTGTCTACCACTATTCTTCCTGACTTTCACAGGAGCAATATGATCAATTATACTTTTAATTTTTGAGTTAAAAGATTCAAGGAGAAAATCAACAGAGTCAGCAGATATGCTTGGTTTTAAAGATATAGCCTTCATAAATAGCACACTAGTGTTCTCATTTAAGCATCTCTTCTTGACAGACACAGATCTAGCTTCAATGGCAGGAGAGATCAAAATATCAAAGAAAATACAGAAATGATCAGACAGTGCTACATCCTTAATAACAATCGATGAGATGTTTAGACCCTTACTGATAAGTAGATCTAGAGTGTGTCCACGATTATGTGTGGGTCCATTTACATGCTGAGTCAGATCAAAAGTTTTTAAAACAGTTTTGATTTCTTTTGATTTCATATACTCCATTTACAATTGCATAAATAAAGCTATGGGATTTTTTTTAAATCAATATTTAAAAAACGTTTTAATTAAGGGTAGGCTACTTTAAATATGAAACTAAAACCGCCAGTAGGCGGCGGCAAGGGATTCATTCATTCAACCGATTTGTTCAAACGGCTGATTCATTCATTCGGGAAAGAAGCAAGTGATTCGTTCAAAACGCGGATTTCAGTCAATAAATCATCGCTGTCTGTTGCATTGAGACTCTGCTGGTTTCATTTTGAAATTGTAGTCGGC
Organism: Chrosomus eos; assembly: GCA_036326025.1. Lineage (NCBI taxonomy): Eukaryota > Metazoa > Chordata > Actinopteri > Cypriniformes > Leuciscidae > Chrosomus > Chrosomus eos. The sequence continues at coordinate 49,018,875 of CM070823.1, forward strand.
GAAATAAAGGCAAAACAAACAATATTGACAATATTGTGTGTCTAAAAAGTAGTTTAACTCCCAATGTTAACTTATTGTTAATTTAACTGTTATAGCCTAGGCTATAACATCAATATCACAGTTGCAATTGTGCACGGGAAAACGGCACTCTTGCTGATTTGATATTCTAATATACGAACATATGATATAAAGACAAACTAATTTGGGGACATAGCCTACCTATGAACTGCACACAGCAGTGAAAAGACGATAGACAAATGCGATGTCAGCTCACAGTGCCTCGTACACCGTTAAAACATTGATTACAGTATCATATTAGACAATACACATCGCACACCCGATACGCACATAAAGAATGAACTTACAACTGAACTGACATTTACCAGCTTTCTCCTTTTCTCCTCTCACGCGTGCAGGAGACAGACGTTATTCTGCCGCGATTCCCGCGAATGTGATGCGAATTGTCACGTGAACAAGCAAATCCACAAAGATAGAATAATAAAAAATAATACGCATACAACGATAACAACGATAAACAACGATAGCAAAAAACAGTTTTGTAAAAATTATTTCACACTCCACATTTATGGGGGCCACAAGGGGGGCCAAGCTTGCTGCCCTGGCCCCCCCGTCTAGAACCGCCACTGCTTGCCACTGATTCTTCACATGCTCGTCCCTGGGCAGTGAAAAAAGGTCGCTTTTGATTCACACTTCAGAGAACAGCGTCTCGTCGCCATGATGTTTTCATGTTTCACTGGCGTCTGCGCGGCGCGCGCAATGAGTGGGCGCGGCCATTTTGATCATTTTTCGTCTTGACGTCACAAGGAAAAGGAAAATGACTCATTGGAAAAACGATTCATTAAAGGGGGGGTGAAATACTCAATCTCATGTTAATCTTGAGTACCTATAGAGTAGTATTGCATCCTTCATATCTCCAAAAAGTCTTTAGTTTTATTATATTTATAAAAGAAAGATAGGCTGTACCGAGTCTTTCCGGAAAAACCCGAGCGGGTGGAGGCGTGCCGTGTGGGCGGGAGCGCGCGAAGCTTTTGCGTGTGTTGTAAACAGACAGACTCGTGGTTTATGAGGAAATGATTTAGTTTTACAATAAACAAACTGACACCTACAGTGGCCAGCTAAACAAATGTATTTAAACACACAAACACACACCATACATCGCATGCTCCATCGTTACATTAACTGTACGTGATCATGTTGTTTACTTGCTGTGCTTAACGTTACACGCCGATAGTTAACAACACACAGACATTTGAAGCAGTTTTACTCACCGCCTGCGGTTCCGTGAACCTTTATCGTTGGGACTGCTCCATCTTTAAGTATTAGGCGATCTGCAAATCTGGCGTCGAACTGTGCCTTGTTTATAAAACTATTAGCAGCTATCGCCGAAATGAAGGGAACAAACAAGAACACTTGCGCAACTCTGTTGCTGCTCTGGAAAAACAAAATCCATCCACAGGTCCCTTAACTCTGGGTTCTTTGGACATTTGTGCAGTGTTGTCTTGCCCTGGCAACCAAAAACACACTTTTTGGTGCCATTTTTTTGATTGCAGCGCAGCAGAGCACAGCGCTCTGATGGACGCTCTCGTACGCTCTAGGCTACAGCTGCGCGCGCGCACTTCCGGGAGAAGTGCCTTAAGGAGATGGTCCTCACTGCAGAACATGAAATCCACGGGGAGGAGTCGGATCTAGATCCGACTCCTCCCACCTTACATACCTAAACCTACCCAGCTCCACCCCTTATCCCTAAACCCACCCCTAAACCTACCCAACCCCACCCCTTAATCTGGATCCGACTCCGCCCCCCGGATCTCGTGTACTGCAATGAGGTGCTACTGGCCTTAAGGCCCGTATAAGGAAATTCAGCCCCACCTGACGTCACGTAGTTCCGTATTCGAAAAAAACTTTCCGAAACTTGTGACAAACCGGAAGGAGTATTTTTGGAACAGAAATACTCCATCAAACTTACAACTTCATTTTTGAAACTTTGTCCATGTTTAGCATGGTAATCCAACTCTTTAACAGTGTAAAAAACTCACTATGCATGAAACAGCATTTCACCCCCCCTTTAAATTGACTCAGAGTCGACTCCTACTTTTAGACAATAACTTTTTTTTACAGTGAACTTTCATATATAAAACTTTGCAGGATGTTTTTGTTCACTTAGATCTATGTTACACACTACATGAAAGGTAATTTTCAAAATTCCATAATAGGTGCCCTTTAACTGAGCTCCTGAAAGCTTATGAATCAGGGAGATGTCTTCGATCTTCTTTTAATAATCTGCTAATGGGGATAGAGCGTTTGCTCCACAACTATGGAATAGTTTGCCAGTTGATATTAGATCTTATGAATGTGTGTTTGTTTTTAAATGTCGTCTGAAAACAGACTTGTATAGACATGCTTTTAATATTTTGTGAAGTCTTCTGTGTATTTTGAGTCTTGATATTTTTTGTTTCTTTATGTACTGTGTATAGCTCTTCATTAATGTATTTTAATGATTGTGTTTTATATTGTGTAATTTTTTTTACTTACAGGTACAGAAATCGAATAAAGTAATCAAACGTAAAATAAAATTTCATATTTGTGTCACAGGTTTGGTGCAGGTAGAAGAAGGCAGGCTGAGGCAAAAGCTCTAATTCAAATAGTTTACTTCACAAATAATAAAAAGGAACTAGAAAAAAAGTTTGATGAGACAAACTTTAAGTTGGCTTGAGAAAGCCGGACCAGAGAGTTTGAAGAAGTTTAAAGTAGTTTGAAGTTTGATAGATGAATTAGTTAGAAAGAAAGAATAGTTCTAAAAAAAGAAAACGATTGGTTAGAAAGAAAGGAAAGATTAGGTAGAAAGATAGATAGATTAGAAAGATAAATTAGTTAGAAAGAAAGAGAGAAAGATAGATTAGTTAGAAAGAAAGAAAGATAGATTAGTTAGAAAGAAAGAGATTAGTTAGAAAGAAAGAAAGATAGATAGATCGATTAGTTAGAAAGAAAGAAAGAGATTAGTTAGAAAGAAAGAAAGAAAGAAAGATTAGTTAGAAATAAAGAAAGAAAGAAAGAAAGAAAGAAAGAAAGAAAGAAAAGAAAGAAAGAAAGAAAGAAAGAAAGAAAGAAAGAAAGATTAGTTAGAAAGAAAGAAAGAAAGAAAGAAAGAAAAGAAGAAAGAAAGAAAGAAAGAAAGAAAGAAAGAAAAGAAGATAGATTAGTTAGAATGAAAGATAGATTAGTTAGAAAGAAGTAAAGAAAGAAAGATAGATTAGTTAGAAAGAAAGGATAGATTAGTTAGAAAGAAAGATAGATAGATTAGTTAGAAAGAAAGACAGATTAGTTAGAATGAAAGAAAGATAGATTATTTAGAAAGAAAGAAAGATAGATTAGTTAGAAAGAAAGAAAGATAGATTAGTTAGAAAGAAAGATAAATTAGTTAGAAAGAAAGAAAGATAGATTAGTTAGAAAGAAAGATAGATTAGTTAGAAAGAAAGAAAGATAGATTAGTTAGAAAGAAAGAAAAAAGATAGATTAGTAGAAAGAAAATAGAAAGAAGAAATGTTAGAAAGAAAAAGATAGATGTTGAATGAAAGAAAGATAGATTAGTTAGAAAGAAAGAAGATTAGTTAGAAAGAAAGATAGATAGATTAGTTAGAAAGAAAGAAGATTAGTTAGAATGAAAGAAAGATAGATTAGTAAGAAAAGAAGATTAGTTAGAAGAAAGAGATTGTAGAAGAAGAAAGATAGATAGTTAGAAGATAGAATAGTTAGAAAGAAAGATGATTAGTTAGAAAGAAGAATAGATTAGTTAGAAGAAAGAAGATAGAGATTAGTTAGAAAAAGATAAAGAGAAGAAGAAAGAAAGAAAGATAGATAGTAGAAGAAAGAAAAGAAAGATTAGTTAGAAGAAAGAAAGATAGATTAGTTAGAAAGAAAGAAGATAGATTAGTTAGAAGAAAGATAGATTAGTAAGAAAGAAAGATTAGTTAGAAAGAAAGAAAGATAGATTAGTTAGAAAGAAAGAAAGTAGATTAGTTAGAAGAAAGAAAGGATAGATTAGTTAGAAAAGAAGAAGTAGAAGAAGATTAGTTAGAAAGAAAGAAAAGATTAGTTAGAAAGAAAGAAGATAGATTAGTTAGAAAGAAAGAAGATAGATTAGTTAGAAAGAAAGAAAGATAGATTAGTAGAAGAAAGAAAGATTAGTTAGAAGAAAGAAAGATAGATTAGTAAGAAAGAAAGATAGTATTGAAAGAAGATAGATTAGTTAGGAAAGAAGAAGAAGATAGATTAGTTGAAGAAGAAAGAAGATTAGTTAGAAAGAAAGAAAGATAAGAGATATAGTAGAAGAAAGAGATTAGTTAGAAAGAAAGAAAGATAGATTAGTTAGAAAGAAGAAGATAGTAGAAAGAAAGAAATAGATTATAGAAAGAAAGATAGATTAGTTAGAAAGAAAGAAAGATGATTAGTTAAAGAAAGAAGATAGATTAGTTAGAAAGAAAAAAGATAGATTAGTTAGAAAGAAAGATAGATAGATTAGTTAGAAAGAAAGATAGATTAGTTGAAGAAAGAAAGAAATAGAAAGAAAGAAAGATAGTTAGTTAGAAATGAAGAAAGATAGATTAGTTAGAAAGAAAGAAGATAGTTAGAAAGAAAGATAGTATTAGTTAAGAAAAATTGAAAGAAGAAGATAGATTAGTTAGAAAGAAAGATAGTTGTTAGAAAGAAAGAAAGAGTAGATTAGTTGAAAGAAAGAAGATTAGTTAGAAAGAAAGAAAGATAGTAGGAGAAAGAAGAAAGAAGAAGATAGATTGTTAGAAAAAAGAAGATAGTTAGAAAGAAAGAAAGAAGTAGATTATGAAAGAAAGATAGTTAGTTAGAAAGAAAAAAATAGATAGTAGAAAGAAAAGATAGATTAGTTAGAAAGAAAGATAGATAGTTAGAAAGAAAGAAGATTAGAAGAAGATAGATAGATTAGTTAGAAAGAAAGAAGATAGTTTAAAGAAAGAAAGATAGATTATGAAGAAAGAATAGTAAAAGAAGAAGATAGATAGTTAGAAAGAAAGAAAGATAGATTAGTTAGAAAGAAAAGAAGATAGATTAGTTAGAAAGAAAGATAGATTTGTTAAAGAAAGAGATAGGAAAGAAGAAAGTTGTGAAGGAAGAAAGAAATTAGTTAGAAGAAGAAAGATAAAGAAGAATTAGTTAGAAAAAAGATAGATTAGTTAGAAAGAAAGAAGTAGATTAGTTAGAAAGAAAGATAGATTAGTTAGAAAGAAGATAGATTAGTTGAAAGAAAGAAAAAAGATAGTTAGAAAGAAAGATAGATAGTAGAGAAAGAAAGAAAAGAAATAGAAAGAAAGAAGATAGTTAGAAAGAAAGAAAGATAGAAGATTAGTTAGAAAGAAAGATAGATAGTTAGAAAAGAAAGATAGATTAGTAGAAAAGAAAGAGATTAGTTAGAAGAAAGAAAGATAGATTAGTTGAAGAAAGAAGAAAGATAGATTAGTTAGAAAGAAAGAAGATAGATTAGTTAGAAAGAAAGAAAGATAGATTAGTTAGAAAGAAAGAAATAGATTAGTTAGAAAGAAAGAAGATTAGTAGAAAGAAAGAAGATAGATTAGTTAGAAAGAAAGAAGATAGAAAGATGTAGTTAGATTAGAGAAAGAAAGATAGATTAGTTAGAAAGAAGAAAGATTAGATTAGTTAGAAAGAAAGAAAGATAGATTAGTTAGAAAAGAAAAGAAGAAAGAAAGAAAAGATAGTTAGAAAGAAAGAAAGATAGATTAGTTAGAAAGAAAGAAAAGATAGATTAGTTAGAAAGAAGAAGAGATTAGTTAGAAAGAAAGAAAGATAGATTAGTTAGAAAAAAGAAAGAAAGATAGATTAGTTAAGAAAAAAGATAATTATTAGAAAGAAAGAATAGATAGATAGTAAAAGAAAGAAGATTAGTTAGAAAGAAAGAAAGATAGATTAGTTAGAAAGAAAGAAAAGATATGAAGATTAGTTAGAAAGAAAGAAGATTAGTAGAAAGAAAGAAGTAGATTAGTTAGAAGATAAGAAAAGAAGATAGATTAGTTAGAAGAAAGAAAGATAGATTTAGTTAGAAAGAAAGAAAATAGATTAGTTAGAGAAAAGAAAGATAGATTAGTATGAGAAAGAAAGATAGATTAGTTAGAAAGAAAGAAGATAGATTTGTTAGAAAGAAAGAATAGATAGATAGTTAGAAAGAAAGATAGATTAGTTGAATGAAGAAAGATAGATAGATTAGTTAGAAAAAAAGATAGATTAGTTAGAATGAAGAAAGATAGATAGATTAGTTAGAAGAATAGATTCGTTAGAAAGAAAGAAAGAAGATAGATAGATTAGTTAGAAGAAAGATAGATTAGTTAGAAAGGAAGAAAGATAGATTAGTTAGAAAGAAAGAAGATGATAGATTAGTTAGAAAAATAAAGAGATTAGTAGAAAGAAAGAAAGAAAGAAGAAAAAGAAAAAAGAAAGATAGGATAGAAAGAAAAGAAAGAAAGAATTAAGAAAGAGAAAGAAGAAAGAAAGAAAAATTGATTAGTTAGAAAGAAAGAAAGATAGATTAGTTAGAAAGAAAGATAGATAGATTAGTTAGAAAGAAAGATAGATTGTTAGAAGAAAGATAGATTAGTTAGAAAGAAAGAAAGATAGAAAGATTAGTTAGACAGAAAGGAAAGAAAGAAAGATAGTTAGTTAGAGAAAGAAGATAGATTCGTTAGAATGAAGATAGATTAGTTAGAAAGAAGGAAAAGAAAGATTAGATTAGTTAAAAGAAAGGATAGATTAGTTAGAAAGAAAGAAAGAAAGATAGATAGATTAGTTAGAAAAAATAAAGAGATTAGTTAGGAAAGAAAGAAAGAAGAAAGAAAGAAAGAAAGATAGAAGAAGAAGAAAAAAAGAAAGATAGTTAGAAAGAAAAAGATAGAAGATAAGAAAGAAAATTGATTAGTTAGAAAGAAAGATAGATTATTAGTTAGAAAAAAGATAGATAGATTAGTTGAAAGAAAGATAGATTAGTTAGAAAGAAAGATAGATTAGTTAGAAATAAATAAAGAAGAAAGATTAGTTAGACAGAAAGAAAGAAGATTAGTTAGAAAGAAAGAAAGATAGATTAGTTAGAATGAAAGATAGATTAGTTAGAAAGAAGGAAAGAAAGATAGATTAGTTTAAAAGAAAGGATAGATTAGTTAGAAAGAAAGAAATAGATAGATTAGTTAGAAGAGAAGACAGATTAGTTAGAATGAAAGAAATATATTAGTTAGAAAGAAGAAAGATAGATTAGTTAGAAAGAAAGATAGATTAGTTAGAAAGAAAGAAAGATAGATGATTAGTTAGAAAAATAAAGAGATTAGTTAGAAGAAAGAAAGATAGATTAGTTAGAAAGAAAGAAAGATAGATTAGTAGAAAGAAAGAATAAGATAGATTAGTTAGAAAAATATAGGTAGATTAATTAGAAAAAAAGATAGATTAGTTAAATGAAAGAAACATAGATTAGTAAGAAAGAAAGATAGATTGTAGAAAGAAATAGATTAGTTAGAAATAAAGAAAGATAGATTAGTTGAGAAGAAAGATAGATTAGTTAGAAAGAAAGAAAAAATATAGATAGATTAGTTAGAAAAAAAAAGAAAGAAAGAAGAAGATAGATGATAGTAAAGAAAGATAGATTAGTTAGAAAGAAAGAAAGATAGATATAGTAGAAAAAAGATAGAAAGAAAGAAAGAAAGATAGATTAGTAAGAAAGAAAGAAAGAATTAGAAGAAAGTAATAGAAGAGAAAAGAAAGAAAGAATGAAAGGAAAGAAAGAAATGAAGAGAAGTTGTAGTTAGAAAGAAAGAAAGATAGATTAGTTAGAAAGAAAAAGATAGATTAGTTAGAAAGAAAGAGATTAGTTAGAAAAGAAAGAGATTAGTTGGATAGAAAGAAAGAAGAAAGATAGATAGATAGATAGATTAGAGTAGATGAGATAGATGATAGTTAGATTAAAGATAGATAGATAGATAGATAGATGATAGATAGTTGATAGATAGATAGATAGATTAAGTTCATTAGTACATATAGAATGGTAGTTTAATTGAGTCAGGGATTTTAGATTTGAGTTTATTTGGTGATAAACTATTGGGCCACCGTAGTCTTGGCTCATTTTGAACTGTTCAATGAAAGTCAATGGGATTTTTATGATTTTTATATTAATTTTTAAGAAATCTGAAAGTCAATTCAGTCTGAAAAGATATAGCAACTAAGTCAGAACAGTTTGAAGGTCTGACCGAGAGTTTGGAGTTTGTAGAGTTAAAGCTCTAGGACGAGTTAGAGTTTAATTTTAGAGTCAGAAGAATATATTAACTAGAAAAAAAGTTTGATGAGACAAACTTTAAGTTGGCTTGAGAAAAGCCGGACCAGAGAGTTTGAAGAAGTTTAAAGTAGTTTGAAGTTTGATAGATGAATTAGTTAGAAAGAAAGAATAGTTCTAAAAAAAGAAAACGATTGGTTAGAAAGAAAGGAAAGATTAGGTAAAAAGATAGATAGATTAGAAAGATAAATTAGTTAGAAAGAAAGAGAGAAAGATAGATTAGTTAGAAAGAAAGAAAGATAGATTAGTTATAAAGAAAGAAAGATAGATTAGTTAGAAAGAAAAAAGATCAGATTTGTTGAATGAAAGAAAGATAGATTATTAGAAAAGAAAGAAAGATTAGTTAGAAAGAAAAAATAGATAGATTAGTTAGAAAGAAAGATAGATTAGTTAGAATGAAAGAAAGATAGATTAGTAAGAAAGAAAGTAGATTGTTAGAAAGAAAGATAGATTGAGTTAGAAAAAGAAAGATAGATAGATTAGTTAGAAAGAAAGATTGATTAGTTAGAAAGGAAGAAAATAGATTAGTTAGAAAGAAAGATAGACAGATTAGTTAGAAAAAATAAAGAGGAATATTAGAAAGAAAGAAAAAGATAGATTAGTTGAAGAAAGATTAGTTAGAAAGAAAGAAAAATAGATTAGTTAGAAAGAAAAGATAGATTAGTTGAAAGAAAGAAGATAGATTAGTTAGAAAGAAAGATAGATTAGTAAGAAAGAAAGAGATTATTAGAAAGAAAGAAAGATAGATTAGTTAGAAAGAAAGAAAGATAGATTAGTTAAAAAGAAAAGTAAATAGATTAGTTAGAAAGAAAGATAGATTAGTAAGAAAGAAGAGATTAGTTAGAAAAAAGAAAGAAAGATAATTAGTTAGAAAGAAAAGAAAGATATAGTTAGAAAGAAAGAAAGATAGATTAGTTAGAAAGAAAGAAAGATAGATTAGTTAGAAAGAAAGAAGAAAGAAAGATAGATTAGTTAGAAAGAAAGAGATAGATTAGTTAGAAAGAAGATAAAGATGTTAGTTAGAAAGAAAGAAAGATAGATTAGTTAGAAAGAAAGAAAGATAGATTAGTAGATAGAAAAAAGAAAGATAGATTAGTTAGAAAGAAAGAATTAGTAAGAAAGAAGATTAGTTAGAAAGAAAGAAGGATAGATTAGTTAGAAAGAAAGAAGATAGATTATGTTAGAAAGAAGAAAGATAGATTAGTTAGAAAGAAGAAAGATAGATTAGTTAGAAAGAAAGAAAGATAGATTAGTAAGAAAGATAGAAAGAAAGATAGATTAGTTAGAAAGAAAGAAAGATAGATTAGTTAGAAAGAAAGAAAGATAGATTAGTTAGAAAGAAAGACAGATTAGTTAGAAAGAAAGAAATAGATTAGTTAGAAAGAAAGAAGATAGATTAGTTAGAAAGAAAATTAAGTTAGAAAGAAGAAAGAAAGAAAGAATAAGATAGAAAGAAAGAAGAAAGAAAGAAAGAAAAAGAGATTAGTTAGAAAGAAAGAAGATTAGTTAGAAAGAAAGAAAGAAAGATAGATTGTTAGAAAGAAAGAAGAAGATTTGTTTAGAAAGAAAAAAGAAAAAGAAAGTAATTAGTTAGAAGAAAGAAGTAGAGATTAGTTAGAAAGAAAGAAAGAATAGATTAGTTAGAAAGAAAGAAGAATAGATTAGTTAGAAAGAAAGAAAGAAAGATAGTTAGTTAGAAGAAGATAGATTAGTTAGAAAGAAGAAGGAAAAAAGATAATAGATTGGAAAGAAGAGAAGAAAGATAGATTAGTTAGAAGAAAGATAGATTAGTTAGAAAGAAAGAAAGATATAGATTAGTTAGAAAGAAAGACAGATTAGTTAGAATGAAAGAAAAAGATAATTAGTTAGAAAGAAGAGATATTGAAAGAAGATGATAGTTAGAAAGAAAGATTAGATAGATTAGTAGAAAGAAAGATAGATTAGTTAAGAAAGAATAGAGTATAGGAATTAGTTAGAAAGAAAGAAAGAAAGAAGATAGATTAGTTAGAAGAAAAGAAAGATAGATTAGTTAGAAAGAAGTAGATAGATTAGTTAGAAGAAATAGATTAGTAGAAGAAAAAGAAAGATAGATAGTAGAAAGAAGATAGATTAGTTAGAAAGAAAGATAGATTGAGAAGAAAGAAAGAAAGAAGATAGTTTAGTTGAAAGGAAAAGATAGATAGTTAGAAAGAAAGAGATAGATTAGTTAGAAAAAAGAAGAGATTGTTAGAAAGAAGAAAGATAGATTAGTTAGAAGAAAGAAGAAAATAGATTAGTTAGAAAGAAAGATAGATTAGTTAGAAAGAAGATGATAGATTAGTTAGAAAGAAGAAGATTGTAGAAAGAAAAGAAAGATAGTTAGTTAGAAAGAAAGATAATGTAGTTGAAGAAGTAGATTGTTAGAATGAAAGAAAGATAGATTAGTAAGAAAGAAATAGATTAGTAGAAAGAAAGATAGAAAGAAGATAGATTGTTAGAAAGAAAGAAAGATAGTTGTTAAGAAAGAAGATTGATATGATTAGAAGTAAAGAAAATGATTAGTATAAAGGGGGGGGGGGGGGGGGGGGGGGGGGGGAAAAAAGATATTAGTGAAAGAAGAAAGATAGTATGAAGAAGTAGATGTAGAAAAGATGTTAAAAAAATTAGTTAGTATGAAGATGATTAGTTAGAGAAGAATATTATAAAATTTAGATAGTAGTTGAGAAAGGTGATTGTTAGAGATATGTTAGAGAAAAGAGTAGTAGGATATTATTAGAAGAAAGAATAGATTAGTTTAAAGAAAGATTAGATAGAAGATTTAGTTAGAAAGAAAGATAGATTAGTTAAAAAAGAAAGATAGTTAGAGAGTTTTAGAAAGAAAGATTAAGTTAGAAAGAAAGAAAGAGAAGATTAGTTAGAAAGAAAGAAGATAGATTAGTTAGAAAGAAAGATAGAGATTAGTTAGAAAGAAAGATAGATTAGTTAGAAAGAAAGAAGATAGTTAGAAAAAAGAAAGATAGATTAGTTAGAAAGAAAGAAAAGATTAGTAGAAAGAAAGAAAGAAGAAAGAAAGAGATTAGTTAGAAAGAAGAAAAAAGATAGATTAGTTAGAAAGAAAGAAAGATAGATAGATTAGTTAGAAAAGAAAGATGATTAGTTAGAAAGAAAGAAAGATATTATTAGAAAGAAAGAAAGGAAAGAATAGATTATTAGAAAGAAAGGATAGATTAGTTAGAAGAAAGAAGAGATAGTTGAGATAGAAAGAGAAGAAAGATAGATTAGTTAGAAAGAAAAAGATAGATTAGTTAGAAAGAAAGATAAAGATTAGTTAGAAAGAAAGATAGATTAGTTAGAAGAAGAAAGAAAGATAGATTAGTAAGAAAGAAGAGATTAGTTAAGAAAAAGATAGATTTAGAAGAGAAAGAAAGAAAGATAGATTAGATAGAAAGTAAAATAAGATAGATTAGTTAGAAAGAAAAAAAGATAGATTAGTTAGAAAGATAAGAGATAGTTAGAAAGAAAAAAGATAGATTAGTTAAAAGAAAGAAAGATAGATTAGTTAGAAAGAAAGAAAGAAGATTTGTTAGAAAGAAAGAAGATTAGTTAGAAGAAAGAATAGATTAGTTAGAAAGAATAGATAGATATTAGTAGAAAGAAAGATAGATTAGTTAGAAGAAAGAAAGATAGATTAGTTAGAAGAAAGAAAGATAGATTAGTTAGAAAGAAAGATAGATTAGTTTGAAAGAAAGATAGATAGATTAGTTAGAAAAAAGAAAGAAAGATAGATAGATAGATTAGTTAGAAAGAAAGATTAGTTAGAAAGAAAGAAAGAAAGAAAGATAGATTAGTTAGAAAGAAATAAAGATAGATTAGTTAGAAAGAGATTAGTTAGAAAGAAAGAAAGAAAGAAAAAGAAGAAAGAAAGAAAGATAGAAAGATAGATAGATAGATAGATAGATAGATAGATAGATAGATAGATAGATAGATAGATAGATAGATAGATAGATAAAGTTCATTAGTACATATAGAATGGTAGTTTAATTGAGTCAGGGATTTTAGATTTGAGTTTATTTGGTGATAACTATTGGGCCACCGTAGTCTTGGCTCATTTTGAACTGTTCCAATGAAAGTCAATGGGATTTTTATGATTTTTAATATTAATTTTTAAGAAATCTGAAAGTCAAATCAGTCTGAAAAGATATAGCACACTAAGTCAGAACAGTTTGAAGGTCTGACCCGAGTTTGGAGTTTGTAGAGTTAAAGCTCTAGGACGAGTTAGAGTTTAAATTTTAGAGTCAGAAGAATAATAATAATAACTAGATTAAAAAGTTCGTCGAGACAAACTTTAAGTTGGCTTGTGAAAGTTTGGACCAGAAAGTTTGAAGAAGTTTAAAGTAGTTTGAAGTTTTAATTAGTTTATAGTTTTAATTAGTTTAAAGTTTAAATTTAGTTTAAAGTTTAAAGTAATTTAAAGTTTAAATTAGTTTAAAGTTTAAATTAGTTTAAATTAGTTTTAAGTAGTTTTAAGTAGTTTTAAGTAGTTTTAAGTAGTTTTAAGTAGTTTTAAGTAGTTTAAATTTTAAGGTATAGTTTGAAGTCATTTAATGTTGCTACTGTGTTTCAAGTGGGTTGCTAGGGTGTTCTAAGGTATTTTTGGGGGTTGCTAGGGTGTTTTGGGTGGTTGCTATGGTGTTGCTAGGGTGTTCTAATGTATTTTGGGTGGTTGCTAGGGTGTTTTGGGTGGTTGCTATGGTGTTGCTAGGGTGTTCTAAGGTATTTTGGGTGGTTGCTAGGGTGTTTTGGGTGGTTGCTAGGGTGTTCTAATGTATTTTGGGTGGTTGCTATGGTGTTGCTAGGGTGTTCTAAGGTATTTTGGGTGGTTGCTATGGTGTTGCTAGGGTAATCTAAGGTATTTTGGGTGGTTGCTAGGATGTTCTGGGTGGTTGCTAGGGTGTTCTAAAGAATTTTGGGTGGTTGCTATGGTGTTGCTAGGGTGTTCTAAGGTATTTTGGGTGGTTGCTATGGTGTTGCTAGGGTGTTCTAAGGTATTTTGGGTGGTTGCTAGGGTGATCTGGGTGGTTGCTATGGTGTTCTAAGGTATTTTGGGCGGTTGCTATGGTGTTGCTAGGGTGTTCTGAAGTATTTTGGGTGGTTGCTAGGTGTTCTGGGTGGTTGCTAGGGTGTTCTAAAGAATTTTGGGTGGTTGCTATGGTGTTGCTAGGGTGTTCTAAGGTATTTTGGGTGGTTGCTATGGTTGGTTGTTAGGGTGTTCTAAGTATTTTGGGTGGTTGCTAGGTGTGTTTGGGTGGTTGCTAGGGTTGTTTCTAAGGTATTTTGGGTGGTTGCTATGGTGTTGCTAGGGTGTTCTAAGGTATTTTGGGTGGTTGCTATGGTGTTGCTAGGTGTTTCTAAGGTATTTTGGGTGGTTGCTAGGGTGTTCTGGGTGGTTGCTAGGGTGTTCTAAGGTATTTTGGGTGGTTGCTATGGTGTTGCTAGGTGTGTTCTAAGGTATTTTGGGTGTTGCTGTGTAGGTTTTTGGTGTTTGGTGTTTGCTAGGGTGTTCTAAGGTATTTTGGGTGGTTGCTAGGTGTTTGGGTGGTTGCTAGGGTGTTCTAAGGTATTTTGGGTGGTTGCTATGGTGTTGCTAGGGTGTTCTAAGGTATTTTGAGGTGGTTGCTAGTGTTTGGTGGTTGCTAGTGGTGTTCTAAGGTATTTTGGGTGGTTGCTATGGTGTTGCTAGGGTGTTCTAAGGTATTTTGGGTGGGTTTTGCTAGGGTGTTCTGGTGGTTTGTAGGTGTTGCTGGGTGTTCTAGGTTTTTGGGTGGTTTGCTATGGTGTTGCTAGGTGTTCTAGAGGTATTTTGGGTTGTTGGGTGTTTGGTATTTAGGGTGTTGCTAGTGTGTGGGTTGCTAGTGGTGTTCTAAGGTATTTTGGTGGTTGCTTGTGCTGAGGGTGTTCTAAGGTATTTTGGGTGTGGTTGCTAGGTGTGAGGTTCTAGTTTGGTGGTTGCTTTATGGTTTGTGTTCTAAGGTATTTTTGGGTGGTTGCTATGGTTCTGGTTTGGTGCTATGGTGTTCTAAGGTATTTTGGGTGGTTGTTAGGTGTTCTAGTATTTTGGGTGGTTGCTAGGTGTGTTGTTCTAAGGTATTTTGGGGGGTGTGTAGTGTTCTAAGGTATTTTGGTGTTTGCTGGTTCTAGGTATGGTGTTGCTAGGTGCTGGGTTGCTAGTTCTAAGGTATTTTGGGTGTAGGTTGCTATGTTGCTAGGGTGTTATTTTGTGGTTGCTAGGTGTTTATGTGTTGTAGTGTTCTAAGGTATTTGGGTGGTTCTATGATGTTTAAGTATTTTGGTCTGAGTTCTAGGTGTAATTTGTCTATGTAAGTTCTAAGTTATTTTTAAGTGTTATGATTATGAGTTTATAGTTTAGGTTTGTTTAAAATGGTAATGTTAGAGTTCATGTATTTAAGTTTGTTCATAGTTATAATTTCATGAGTTTATAGTGTATAGTTTATGTGTTAGAGTTTATAGAGTTTTAGAGTTTATAATTTATGAGTTCATAATGTATGATTTCAATGAGTTTATGAGTTTAGATAGTTTATAAGATTATAAGAGTATGATTGAGTTCATAAGTTATGAATTTAATGAGTTATGATTGAGAGTTATAGAGTTGTTTTAATATGAGTAAGAGTTCAGTTTATAATTAAGTTTAATGTAGTTTAAGTTCATGAGTTTATGAATTCATGAGTTCATAAAAGTGTATGAGTTTAACGTGTACGAGTTTATGAGTTTAGAGTTATAAGTTTAAATGAGTTTAGAGTTTATAAGTTTATAAGTTTATCAGTTTATAGTTTTATGAGTTTAAATGAGTTTAGAGTTTATAAGTTTAAATGAATCAAGAGTTTAAGTTTAGAGTTTTATTAATTTATTATGAGTTTAAGAGTTTAAGATTAGATAGATAAGTGTCATAGATAGATGAGTTTATTAGTTTAAATGAGTCTCAATGGCTCATATAGTGTATAGAATGGCAGTTTGATTTAGTCTAGGGCTTCAAGGTATTTAGATTTGAATTTTTGACAGTTGGGGAGTTTGAAAATCTGAACATTCCGCAATGTTAAGTCAATGGGAGTTTTTTTCCGACTTTGATCGTCATTTTTAGGAAAACCGTAAGTCCGATCAGTCTGAAAAGATATAGCACACCGAGTCAGAACAGTTTGAGTGTCCGTGCCGAGTTTGGAGTATGTGGAGTTAAAGCTCTAGGAGGAGTTAGAGTTGTAAATTTTAGTCTCAGAAAAAGAATAATAATAATAATAAGTTTAAATAGGATTTCAGTAAGTTGGCTCTCACAAGCCAACTTAATAATAAGTTTAAATAGGATTTCAGTAAGTTGGCTTTCTCAAGCCAACTTAATAATAATAAGTTTAAATAGGATTTCAGTAAGTTGGCTTTCTCAAGCCAACTTAATAAACAGATACAGGCAGGTTGGCAAAAGGGACATACACTAACACTCCAAACATATACAAGAACCGACAAAGACAGACTGAACAGAAGCCACCTAAATACAAGAACAAATCAACATAACAAGGTGACACAGATGACAATAATAACTAAACACAGGTGACTGAACTGAGGACAAACGAGGAGTGGGAAAACTGAATAGGACTAAACCAAAACACTGAAGAAAAGGGGGAAACAAAAGAGTCAAACTGTGACAATTTGACTGTATAAATTAAAGATTAAAGATCCTTATTAAAGTTGCAAAAGCTATTCAATTCAGAGCAGTGAGTGTTTTTTGTTTGATTACTATTAAAAACACAGACAGCAGGAATATTAGGCTGCTAATAAATAAAATTATGAATGTGGTGATTGGATACCCGGCTAACGATAAGCCTAGCTAACGTTACAGGAATTGAGCTCATTTTCCACATCCCCTCGAGTAAAACAATAGTTTTTTACCATTTTGGAAACCATTCATACCACTTTTAGCATAGCTTAACGTAATTTATAGGTATGACGACAATACTAGGGGTGGAACAGTACACAGAAGTCACGGTTCGGTTCATACCTCGGTTCAAACGTCACGGTTCGGTACGATTTCGGTACAATGGAGTGAAAAGCAAAACAAAAATGCATAAGGCATTTTTATAAATGTCTTAAGCTTTGTATTTTTTAAATAAGTTTTATTAATAAAGGCATAGAAACAGTTTATTTGTAGTGCACTGACAGGAGTTTTATATAATTAGTTTATTAATTAAATTAATAAAAAGATGAAATGACCTTGAGATATGTTTGGTAATTGTACCTGAATGAATTTAAAATTAATTTGCTATTTCAGATCAATATATTTGTTTTCCTTCATTTTAGTTAACCCTAACTTTATTCTCATCTGAATTATAAATAATTGATTTCCGTATAAAATACTACCATTAAAAAACTTTTGTTAACAGTTGTAGGTTACAGTTTGACAAGAGTTTAGAGTGTGACAAAAGCACAATGTTGTGTTTTATTGCGAGTGTACACAAATAAGTAAACACTTTGCAGTTTTAATGATGTCCTGTAGAATTATCCAATAATGTTTCTCAATTCTAGCCTGCATGGTATGCAGATGAAGGGCGGGCAGCATATCCCCCCCACCCCCAATAAAAAACTCTCCGGTTCTACGCGATTCATGTAAATGACCCAATTGACCAAGAAAACGGCGGTTTTCCTCAAAAAGTGACAAGTTTGCAGGTATGCTGCCTGGAGGAGGTGGTGTGAATTCCCCAACCCGAGACTGCCTGGAGGAGGTGGTGTGAGTTCCCGAACCCGAGACTGCCTGGAGGAGGTGGTGTGAGTTCCCGAACCCGAGACTGCCTGGAGGAGGTGGTGTGAGTTCCCCAACCCGAGACTGCCTGGAGGAGGTGGTGTGAGTTCCCCAACCCGAGACTGCCTGGAAGAGGTGGTGTGAGTTCCCCAACCCGAGGCTGCCTGGAGGAGGTGCTGTGAGTTCCCCAACCCGAGACTGCCTGGAGGAGGTGGTGTGAGTTCCCCAACCCGAGACTGCCTGGAGGAGGTGGTGTGAGTTCCCCAACCCGAGACTGCCTGGAAGAGGTGGTGTGAGTTCCCCAACCCGAGGCTGCCTGGAGGAGGTGCTGTGAGTTCCCCAACCCGAGGCTGCCTGGAGGAGGTGCTGTGAGTTCCCCAACCCGAGACTGCCTGGAGGAGGTGGTGTGAGTTCCCCAACCCGAGACTGCCTGGAGGAGGTGGTGTGAGTTCCCGAACCCGAGACTCAGATGTACGCCACAGGGCAGTTCTGTGAACGTAAGCATCCAATCCCTGAAAGGGACATAACAGATTAAGTTTTTCCTGATCTGGGGTATTAAAAGGTGGAGGATTGAAGGCCTGCAACACTATTGGGCCCGCAACATTAGCAGGGACCTTAGGGATGTAACCCGGCCTAGGGTAAAGAAAAACCTTCACCATACCAGGTGCAAATTCCAAGCATGAAGGAGCAACCAACAGGGCTTGCAAATCTCCAATTCTCTTGATGGAAGAAATAGCCAAAAGAAATAAAGTTTTTGAGTGAGGAACATTTCTGAAACCTCTTCGATGGGCTCGAAGGGAGCCAAAGGCAGACCCTCGAGTACAATAGCCAATTGTACATCTCGATGTCAAACTGCCAAAAGCTTGGACTGAGCTAAGATCACCGCACAGAAAACCAGTCAGTCGCCCAGAATTGGATGGGTCTATTGTGACGCAAGCTCGGCCTGAAGGTACAGTGGCTTTGAATTTTACTTCCAATTAAATACAATTTCATGACAAGGAACTTGAGAGTAACTTGACTTCTTTGTTGTTGTAAACAGCAGAACTCATCACACATAGGGAGGTGGCTCAGCCATGGAGACGGAAAGGAGAGGTAAGAAGACTCACTTCAGTTGTTCACATATGCAAGTATATAATGTATAACTAAAACTAACACCATTAATGTTTCCTTAGCCGTGAGGACATCCATTACCCGCATGGCACAGCGGATGGACACATTTGAGGAGAGGATGGAGCAGAAGATGGATGAACTGCTCATGCTCTTAATGAGCTCCGAGTCACCTCCCTCTGCTCCAGTCGATGACATGTTGCAGTCGCCCTGCTCAACAGTCACAGAGCTGGAGGAGTTCGACAGGAGTCTCTGTCAACAGGAGAGGAGGGACAACATGGTAATTAAGTGGCCATAGTCTGGCCCTACCCTGCCCTAAGATTAACCAGATAGTGGTCCGACGTACCGACCGCGGGACGTTGGGCTGTTTCAGAGGTTTAATTCTTGCAAGAATTTTTTTTTACTAAAATATGTAAACATGTTATACATCTTTGGAAAGCTGAGATTCTCGTGATTCGAGCGATGTAAGCCATTTTAAGATACAATCAACACAGCGGGTACAATCTGTCAGTTTGTCAGACCACCAACAGCCAAAAAAACAAAAACAAACTGGAAGAAACTTGTTAGTCCATTATCCATTACATTCCAACAAAAACGGTTTGGTTACACTGTAAAGGGTCCATACAATCCAATTCAATGAAGGATTTAGTCCATGACACATTTATTTATCAATAAACATCCACGGAATTTAGTACTAGCATTTCGCGTTAGCCGCCAGCACGATCACAACTTCGACGCATTCTATGATCTAGTTTCATTTGATAAGTAAACATTGAAGGAAATGTGATATCAAAATGGCCACTGACCCCTGAACTTTTGATAGACAGGTCATTTGAGCCAATCGGTCCATGATTGAGGTGTCAATAGCCAAAGAGCGCACTGATGAAGAATGGTACCGCCCTCTCTTTGAGTGACAGTAAATCGATCCAGTTGCAATAGAGAATGGAAATGACGGACTTTGCTGATAGCCAATGAATGTCTGTAATGATTGATATGCAGCTTTAGTGGGCCGATCCCTCAGGTAATGCGCGAAGATCGTGCGCAAACCTCCGTATTGATTCATGCGTCCGTGCGTAAACAGACCATTGGACGAGTTGACGATTTAAAGTAGCTAACAGGTGCAAGATGCAAAGAAAACTATGAAAACCCACTTCTTACACGAAGAAGTGATTGAACAGTGTACTCGCCGTGATAGTAATGAGTCGGAGGATGACATTTCTGACGAAGAGAGCAATGTGTCATCCATTGGCTAGGTAGCTAGCAGAGGATTTGTTTTTGGATGGTGGCGACGTCAATCTCGACAAGTAAGTTGTATTATATTCTACAACATATTTGACTGTATATACTGAGGTATGTGTTTGTTTTGAGGTGTATTTGTCAGCTTATGTCGTGTGTTTGGTGTTTTATGTCGAGTGTGTGTGTGTGTGTTTTACGTGTAAGCTACCTGCTAACTTCTGTCGTGTGCGCTTGTGCAGGATTGTTTATGTGGGCTCAAGCACAGGTGTGTGTGTGTGTGTGTGTGTGTGTGTGTGTGTGTGTGTGTGTGTGTGTGTGTGTGTGCTCATAAACTGTATAACCTGATTTATTTGTGTGCATGTTGTTCTGTTTATATGCTTATTTTTTGTTTAAAATAAATATGTTTATTATTTTTTTTTTATATCACAGACCATCATCTGAAAATGAATCAGATGAAGACTGGGAGCCTGTCAGAAAAAAACAGCATACTGAGGGACAGAATGACAGCACCTCGTCAAAATGTATATATATTTATATATATATATTTTTTTATTATTATTGATTTTTTTATATATATATATATATATTATATATATATATATATATATATATATATATATATATATATATATATATATATATATATATATATATATATATATATATTTATTTATTTATTAGTGTGAGTTCAAATATTAAAGTGTTTTAGTACCATGGCACTTGTTTTGTCTCTTTTTTTGTAGAAAGTTTGGTTTCAAGAATTGAAGAAAAAAAAAAACACTATAATGTGTTTATGCTTCAGTTGCTATGTGTCAGCAATTATTGCCAGTGATAAAGAATATAATAGCCCTAAGTGTAACCTTTCATTAGAGCCCAAAATTATGACTGCAGAGTAAAGCATTCAAGAATAGCAGCATTTTATGTGTCTATGGTCACAAAGGGTCCTTTGGAGTCTCCAAGTGGCCTTTTTTGGGAAGCGCCTAGACATACACTTAGATAAACATGTGTAAAACACTCATTTTCTAAGCTATTGTTATAAAATTTTAAACTGGGTTTGGTAAGGCTTCATGCTGTGATCCCATTATGTTTTCCTGCTAATAGCTCCCAGCTGTAGTTATCTGCAGGCATCTGTTTAAAAGAAAAAATGTAGGCGGATTTTTTTTGGTCCTTTTACAGTGTGTTCAAAGTTCTATTACTCAAAGCCAGTAAGACTTACAGTGATTCTGACTATGTAGGAACAAACCTCTGAGTGTCACCTTTCAAAAGAAACCAAAAGCATGCATATACTCCAAATGGTTCAAGAACAGCATGCAATTTAAATTGGGTAGGCCTTTTTTAGGCGTTTTAGGCAAATTTTGCAGGAACGCTAACAGGATAACACTATATAATTGCTGAACTGGATAACTGAACTGATGGCTCTTACAAAATGAGATTATACAAACTACACTTTGTTCTACATGTATAATTTGTATTTCTCTATGTTTTACAGCAACTTTTCCTGACAACCCTTGGAGGTTAGACCCCAGGTACTGCCATCCGTCGCATATTACAGCAACCAATGATGTGCTGAAACAGTATAGTCTGCGGGGTAGAAAAGCAAAGAAGGCCTTCCAGGACCTGACAATCTGCAGGGTTATAACAGGCAGGTGTTATTTTATTGTTCACATCAGTATTATGCTTCGCTTGAAGGTTTCATTTTGACTTCTACTCTAGCGACCTCCAAGAAAAACTTCCCCGCGCTGCAGCAGACGCGGAGGACTTGATTGGGCAAGTGGTAAAGTTTGCCCCACACAGACGGTAAATTTAAATTCTTCTATGTGATGTTCATAATAATCAAAGGAATGGGAAAACTATCAATATTTGTGATCATAAAAAAACAGGGTTGTTGGTAAGGCAATTTGTCTTGCTTTTGTCAATGTGTTCATTCTTAGTATGACATATCAAACTTTTGTTTCTTTCTTTTTAGGCCAGCTGAGAAGGACTGAGCCTTCAGAACCATGGAGCTCTATTTTTTATTTTTTTGCAATTGTATTTATACCACTTTTGCCATTCACCTACAGATTACATACTTTATCATTCCAATATGCATCTTGCACACTACATTTGCACTATTACTTTACACTCTTCATCCCACTCCATTTGTACTGGTATTGATATTATGTCTTATTTGTATAGTTGTATACTAAAACGGTAGAAAACTGATTCTAATTCTTGTATTATTTTTTTTAGGCCTTTATATTTTTTGTATTTTGTAAATTTTTTATTGTATATTAAAGTTTTAAATCCCATCAAGTTTGCCTGTTCATTCATTCATTCCTACTAATATATTATAATTAATTCCTGCTCATACACCGACAGTTTAAAGTAATAATAAAATTGGTACCATTGTTGTTAAAGTTTTTTAAAGGTTAGGGGAATGTAAAAAAGAACGTTAGGGGAATGTTACCTAAAGGTTGCAACGTTAGTAGAACGTTCCCTAAAGGTTGCCTAAAGGTTGCAATGTAACTAAAAACTAACGTTCCCTTAACGTTAAGAAAACTTTCCAAGGGAACCAAAACCTAACCTCAAAGGGAACGTTCCCGCAACTTAAAACTAACGTTCCCAGAACATTCTGGGAACCATAAATTGTTAGCTGGGATACTACAGTTTAACACATGCTCCTACAGAGATGTGGAAAGCTTCCAAAAGCTCTTTGTATATGCGGGACAATGGTTTGCAGTTCAGGGAGGACTTTTCCAAAGGAGATCTTGAAAGAAGGATGAAGTTGTGGCCGGAAGTTCAAAAAGCTTGATCGGCCTGGAAAACTGCTTACTTTGTTGGAGCCAGAGCCTTTGTACAAGGACAAGGGGAAATTATCCTCATGGCCAACTGAGTTTGAAACTAATTCTGTTGATTGATTTGCTTTGAGTTTTGAATGGAGTTGAAGACATAAGTCACATGTTTGCATGATCTTATTGTAACGAAATACAAAATAAAGACTTGGCAAAACATAAGACTCCACAGACAGCAGTTACACAAACAAAATACAAGACAAAGACACATGACAAACATAAGGGCTTAAATACACAGCCTAATTACAAGAAAAGGAACACCTGTGAACAATGATCAGACGATTAACCAATGACAAGACACATGGCAGGATCACATGACTTTGAACAGGGGATCACATGACAAAGACAAGACCAAATCGTGACACTTATATGCATATCTGCATCTGCATCTGGGGGGTTACAATGTTGTTTTAAATTAATCAATAGATAGGTGTCCACCAAGACGACCTTCACATTTAAATACTAAATTAAAATAGTTTATGGACAGATTTGATCTGATTGACATATGGAGAGAGTAACAAGGATGGCTCTAGATGTTCTAGGATTGGTTTTTGGCTTGTCTCTAACCATTTTGATGGAAACAATATTTTTGTTAATGTTGTGGCAACACCATTAACAACTGACCATAAGGCCATATTAATTCAAATTAAGATTTCTCCAAACACAAATTGTAACACGTCTCATTTATACTGGAAAATGAATAGTTATTTGCTGAAATTGAGTGTAGTTAAACAGGAATTGGAAAAACTCAATTATTATTGGATTAAAGACAAAAAGGAAGGGTTGATTAGTCATAATAGGGAATTATTCTAAATTGGAAAATATTTGAGTAAGTTTGGTAGCACATTACTTAAATCACAACGTCTTGTGGAAGAGAAAGTTGTTAGTGAAATCTTAGGCATTTGTAACATTCCCAGTGTGGACATAACATGCGAGCACAAGGAACTTTTACTCCAGCAAGGCTAAAGCGTTAGAGCATGGACAGCAGATGTCTGGAAAAATCAAGGGCTAAACTAAATTCTGTTTCTAAAATGAATATTAAAGGGGTGATGAACTGAGAAATCAAATTTTCCTTGAGCTTTTGACATCTGAGAGGTCATCATATTATAAGAATATCCTGTAAGTTTCAGAACTGAAAATGTCCTTGTTAGTCCAATAAATGCTTTTATTGACACCAGCCTCAGCAAACGACTCGTTTTTCAAAGTGGGGAACTCTGACGTCAAAGAGGATAAAACACCACCCCGCAGAAGAAGATCAACGCCTACTTCAACACGGCCGGTTTAGCCCCGCCCACCGATTCGCGCATTACACGCATAGCTAAATAACATAGGCCGCCTACCTCGTGATGACAAACCGGATCGAGCTACCGAGCAATACAAAATATTGTGCAGTGCCTGGTTGTGGAAGAAGACAGTCGCTGCATAAGCTTCCTCTGGAGTCCAATAGGAATGTTTAAACTTTATTTTTAATGACGTTCCAGCTGATGTGGGTCCGTTTGTTCGCTTCATTTCACAGAGGATTGTTTTGTAAACAAGACACAGGTCGAGACTGGATTTGCAGACCGATTAAGATTAAAAAACGGTGCTGTGCCTTCTATATTGGATCTGACAGGCATGGTGCAACACACTTATGTGAGTAATTTTTTTATTTAAAAAGTAATAATAATCTGATAGGCTAGTATTGCATTGTTACAGATCGTTTGATATAATAATTATGTGTGTGTGTATGTGTATCAGTCTATTACTGACCAGTTGAAACTCGTTATAATATGCAAAACTGTTATCCACTCAGAGCAGTGGGCGAAGACTTCCAAGTCTTCAATGCGAGACGCCCATAAAAATCGAGCGTTTTTCAGCTAGGCTCAAAACTAGGGTAGAAAATAGCCTATTACTTATTCATTTTGATGTTTTTGAATGTAAAAACCAAGCGAACGTTATAAGTTGACCTCAGACAACAATATAAACAATTTTAAAAAGCCAGTTCATGACCCCTTTAATGGATCTATTACAGATAATTTTGACATCATTTGTAGTTTTCTGAGATTCTTCTTTTTAAAGTATACTCTGAAAGCTTAAAGCCCTCACATCTTCCTACAACTAGGACAACTATGTTTGATTCCTAAGCCCAAGAAAGATTGGTTGCTTATTGATAATTGGAGATCCATTAGTTTGTTGAATAATGACTATAAAATATTTGCTCATGTCTTTGCCCAAAGGTTCCATTATTGACGATCAATCTGGGTTTATGAGAAATAGACATATGTTTAATAATATCAGACTTATTTTTGATCTTATTAAGTATTCTGACCTTATAAAAGATGAGAGCTTTATACTTTTATATATATTTTTATATATTTTTTTTTTTCTGTTCAGAAGACTTTGTGTTTGGGGCTTATTTCTGTAATGCCATGAAAACTCTTTATGCAGGTAGAAATACTTCTGTGTCATTAAACAATGGCACTACACAAAGACTGAATCTGGAAAGAGGAGTTAGGCAAGGTTGCCCAGTTTCTGTTTACCTCTTTCTCATTGTTGCTCGGGCGTTTTGTCTCTTCCTTAAATCATGCAAAATAAAGCAGCTGGAGAAGTGTCCTGATGAGCCAGTTGGCTGATGACGCAGATCTCTTCTTGAAAAATGTTGATCAAATTCAGTCAGCTGTCGAGTTGGAACATGGAAATGTTTGCAGTGCCTCAGGGCTCTGCCTTAAAGGGCATGTACCCAGCGAGTCAATGTATAGACAAATTATTTAGGAACTAGATTTATACATAAATATATACTTATAAAACTCTATTAAGGCTTCTGGAGGGAGTGCAAAGTAAACAACGGAAAACAATGGATCACAATGAGAGTTCGGACACTGAGGGAACCTCGGTCATATAATGATGAGCGCAGAGAGCAGGACAGGCCAGGACTAGCCCGAGCAACAAGAGACTAGTCGAGAACTCTCTGCTGAGAGACCAGCGCTAGCTTGTACACGCTAGCACACCATATGTGTAATACTGTGCTCAGATCACAATACTGTACAGCAGGGGTCGGCAAGTAACTTTGGCCGCGGGCCAATATTTTTTTTTGCCAGTAGATGGCGGGCCAGCTACACGGAGTAGGCCTATGGATACACCGCTTAAAATACCCTCTGTGTTCACCCGCTTTTTATATCCTGACCTGACGGGTCCGCAAAATTTAGATCTCATTTCCAGAATCTCTCATTCAAATGTCTCTAACGGAAAGAGAGAGATTAAGTAGCCTATAACAATTATAAATGCTATACAAAAATTGTGTTCGTGTCAATATAAATATTATTTATTACTGTCAGCAGAGAAAAAAATGTCACAGAAAAAAAAAATTAAATATAAATAACATAAATTAAATAGGGCAAAGCTTATCACTCAAGCAACATACACACGGGTAACACAGGTTTAAAACAATCACATGCAAATGTAAAATATGCATATTTTTAGGAACACATCTACAAAAATATGGCTGTATTTCAAGTTGATAAAATAATTAAAAATCCACATAAGTTTATTTGTGCCCGCCACGCCCTCCCAGGACCTATAACGTTACTACTTTCACTTTTAAAAAATTCCTCATAACGCGCGCGCGCGATGCCGCGATCTGCAGTTGTCCAGATGGATGCTGAGGAGTTGAAGAAAAGAATAGCTAGTGGGGATTGTAAAGTTGTCGACAAAAGTCATCAAAAATCAAGTCCAGTGTGTGGGAGAAATTTGGAGTTATCTGAAGAAAATATTGTGAAAGACTTGCTGCATGCATTTTCTTGTTGGATAGCCGCAAATGTGGAACTTCATCGCTGAGGAAGCACGCAGATAAGTGTGGTAACAAAGCAGTTCTATCAAACAGTATTTTTCAAATTTAACACTGTTAAGTATGTGTGGTTTGCAGATCAGCCGCTCATGCGAGTGTTTGAACCCAAAATTGTCAGATGTAGGCGCGCGGCTACGGCTTATCTCAAGTAGTGGAATAGTTTTGTGCAGCATTTAGTGCAAATATTTTTTATCAGGTGATACATATAATTTATAAGTGTGTTATACCCGAATAAATAATAATGAAAAAAAGTTCAAAGTCGGACTGTAAGCGAATGAGACTTACAGGAGAGCATGATTGCTATTCACACCCTTATTAAAATGGCTGTAATCTGAAAATATTGCTGGCGGGCCAGTTTTGGCCCGCGGGCCGCCTGTTGCCTACCCCTGCTGTACAGATTATTATCATGTATCAGGCAATAGCACAGTATCATGTCAGCCATTAGGAGACCGTTTCCAGAGGAACAGGGACTTTATAAAGGCTTTATGGACCCATTTTGGTGACAATGAATAAAAAAATAATCACAATCACAACTGTCTAACTGTATAAGAACTTTATATGTAGAAACAGCCAACACAAACATTAAAGTGGTTTTGTACAGGTTGAAAATTAATTATGAAACTATTAATGATAATAATACGTTTCGGCTACAGACGAATAACACACACATAAATGCATTACATTACAAGATTTTGTAGGATATGTTCATAAATTAAATGAAGACAAGGCACATTGTGTAAAACAGATGTACAATGAGTGATCTCTGACGGATCCGTGACGTCACGTTTCTCGCCGGCGGCCGAAGCACACGCTGACGACGGACCCGATGAGGTCATCATAACTCCATCATATCACAGGGATTATCATCATACGGTCTATAGTGAACACCACACACTACAGCGTTTATCAGAAGCAGACCCGATGAGGTCATCATAACTCCATCATATCACAGGGATTATCATCATACGGTCTATAGTGAACGCCACACACTACAGCGTTTATCAGAGGCAGACCCGATGAGGTCATCATAACTCCATCATATCACAGGGATTATCATCATACGGTCTATAGTGAACGCCACACACTACAGCGTTTATCAGAGGCAGACCCGATGAGGTCATCATAACTCCATCATATCACAGGGATTAACATCATACGGTCTATAGTGAACGCCACACACTACAGCGTTTATCAGAAGCAGACCCGATGAGGTCATCATAACTCCATCATATCACAGGGATTATCATCATACGGTCTATAGTGAACGCCACACACTACAGCGTTTATCAGAGCAGACCCGATGAGGTCATCATAACTCCATCATATCACAGGGATTATCATCATACGGTCTATAGTGAACGCCACACACTACAGCGTTTATCAGAAGCAGACCCGATGAGGTCATCATAACTCCATCATATCACAGGGATTATCATCATACGGTCTATAGTGAACGCCACACACTACAGCGTTTATCAGAGGCAGACCCGATGAGGTCATCATAACTCCATCATATCACAGGGATTATCATCATACGGTCTATAGTGAACGCCACACACTACAGCGTTTATCAGAAGCAGACCCGTGAGGTCATCATAACTCCATCATATCACAGGGATTATCATCATACGGTCTATAGTGAACGCCACACACTACAGCAGTTTATCAGAGCAGACCCGATGAGGTCATCATAATCCATACATATCACAGGGATTATCATCATACGGTCTATAGTGAACGCCACACACTACAGCGTTTATCAGAGGCAGACCCGATGAGGTCATCATAACTCCATCATATCACAGGGATTATCATCATACGGTCTATAGTGAACGCCACACACTACAGGTTTATCAGAAGCAGACCCGATGAGGTCATCATAACTCCATCATATCACAGGGATTATCATCATACGGTCTATAGTGAACGCCACATACTACAGAGTTTATCAGAGCAGACCCGATGAGGTCATCATAACTCCATCATATCACAGGGATTATCATCATACGGTCTATAGTGAACGCCACACACTACAGCGTTTATCAGAAGCAGACCCGATGAGGTCATCATAACTCCATCATATCACAGGGATTATCATCATACGGTCTATAGTGAACGCCACACACTACAGCGTTTATCAGAAGCAGACCCGATGAGGTCATCATAACTCCATCATATCACAGGGATTATCATCATACGGTCTATAGTGAACGCCACACACTACAGCGTTTATCAGAGGCAGACCCGATGAGGTCATCATAACTCCATCATATCACAGGGATTATCATCATACGGTCTATAGTGAACGCCACACACTACAGCGTTTATCAGAAGCAGACCCGATGAGGTCATCATAACTCCATCATATCACAGGGATTATCATCATACGGTCTATAGTGAACGCCACACACTACAGCGTTTATCAGAAGCAGACCCGATGAGGTCATCATAACTCCATCATATCACAGGGATTATCATCATACGGTCTATAGTGAACGCCACACACTACAGCGTTTATCAGAAGCAGACCCGATGAGGTCATCATAACTCCATCATATCACAGGGATTATCATCATACGGTCTATAGTGAACGCCACCACACTACAGCGTTTATCAGAGCAGACCCGATGAGGTCATCATAACTCCATCATATCACAGGGATTATCATCATACGGTCTATAGTGAACGCCACACACTACAGCGTTTATCAGAAGCAGACCCGATGAGGTCATCATAACTCCATCATATCACAGGGATTATCATCATACGGTCTATAGTGAACGCCACACACTACAGCGTTTATCAGAGGCAGACCCGATGAGGTCATCATAACTCCATCATATCACAGGGATTATCATCATACGGTCTATAGTGAACGCCACACACTACAGAGTTTATCAGAAGCAGACCCGATGAGGTCATCATAACTCCATCATATCACAGGGATTATCATCATACGGTCTATAGTGAACGCCACATACTACAGAGTTTATCAGAGGGAGACCCGATGAGGTCATCATAACTCCATCATATCACAGGGATTATCATCATACGGTCTATAGTGAACGCCACACACTACAGCGTTTATCAGAAGCAGACCCGATGAGGTCATCATAACTCCATCATATCACAGGGATTATCATCATACGGTCTATAGTGAACGCCACACACTACAGCGTTTATCAGAGCAGACCCGATGAGGTCATCATAACTCCATCATATCACAGGGATTATCATCATACGGTCTATAGTGAACGCCACATACTACAGAGTTTATCAGAAGCAGACCCGATGAGGTCATCATAACTCCATCATATCACAGGGATTATCATCATACGGTCTATAGTGAACGCCACACACTACAGCGTTTATCAGAGGCAGACCCGATGAGGTCATCATAACTCCATCATATCACAGGGATTATCATCATACGGTCTATAGTGAACGCCACACACTACAGCGTTTATCAGAGGCAGACCCGATGAGGTCATCATAACTCCATCATATCACAGGGATTATCATCATACGGTCTATAGTGAACGCCACACACTACAGAGTTTATCAGAAGCAGACCCGATGAGGTCATCATAACTCCATCATATCACAGGGATTATCATCATACGGTCTATAGTGAACGCCACACACTACAGCGTTTATCAGAAGCAGACCCGATGAGGTCATCATAACTCCATCATATCACAGGGATTATCATCATACGGTCTATAGTGAACGCCACACACTACAGCGTTTATCAGAGGCAGACCCGATGAGGTCATCATAACTCCATCATATCACAGGGATTATCATCATACGGTCTATAGTGAACGCCACACACTACAGCGTTTATCAGAGCAGACCCGATGAGGTCATCATAACTCCATCATATCACAGGGATTATCATCATACGGTCTATAGTGAACGCCACACACTACAGCGTTTATCAGAGGCAGACCCGATGAGGTCATCATAACTCCATCATATCACAGGGATTATCATATACGGTCTATAGTGAACGCCACACACTACAGCGTTTATCAGAGGCAGACCCGATGAGGTCATCATAACTCCATCA
Source organism: Chrosomus eos (assembly GCA_036326025.1). NCBI lineage: Eukaryota > Metazoa > Chordata > Actinopteri > Cypriniformes > Leuciscidae > Chrosomus > Chrosomus eos. Next base: position 49,049,097 of record CM070823.1, read on the forward strand.
TATCACAGGGATTATCATCATACGGTCTATAGTGAACGCCACACACTACAGCGTTTATCAGAGGCAGACCCGATGAGGTCATCATAACTCCATCATATCACAGGGATTATCATCATACGGTCTATAGTGAACGCCAACACTACAGGTTTTCAGAGGCAAGTGAGTCACATAACATTATCACAGGGATTATCATCATACTCTATTGAACGCATACTCAGAGTTTATAGAGCAGACCCCGATGAGGTCATCATAACTCCATCATATCACAGGGATTATCATCATACGGTCTATAGTGAACGCCCACCTACAGGTTTTCAGAGGCAGACCGATGAGGTCATCATAACTCATCATATCACAGGGTTATCATCATACGGTCATAGTGAACGCCACACACTACAGCGTTTATCAGAGCAGACGATGAGTCATCATAACTCCATCATACGGTTATCATCATACGGTTATAGAAGCACAATACACTTTATCAGAAGCAGACCATGGGTCATATAACTCCAATACACAGGGATTATCATCATACGGTCTATATAACCACACACTACAGGTTTATCAGAGCAGACCATGAGGTCATCATAACCATCATATCACGGGATTATCATCTACGGTTATAGTAACGCCACACACTACAGGTTTATCAGAGGCAGACCCGATGAGGTCTAAAACTCCATCTATCACAGGGATTATCATCATACGGTCTATAGTGAACCCACACACTACAGCGTTTATCAGAAGCAGACCGATGAGGTCATCATAACTCCATCATATCACAGGGATTATCTCATACGGTCTATAGTGAACGCCACACATACAGCGTTTATCAGAGCAGACCGATGAGGTCATCATAATCCATCATATACAGGTTATCATCATACGGTCTATAGTGAACGCCACACACTACAGGTTTATCAGAGCAGACCCGATGAGGTCATCATAATCCATCATATACAGGGATTATCATATACGGTCTATATGAACGCCACACACTACAGGTTTATCAAGCAGACCGATGAGGTCATCATAACTCCATCATATCACAGGGATTATCATCATACGGTCTATAGTGAACGCCACACACTACAGGTTTATCAGAGGCAGACCGATGAGGTCATCATAACTCATCATATCAAGGGATTTCATCATACGGTTATAGGACGCCAACATACAGCGTTTATCAAGCAGACCGATAGTCATCATAACTCCATCTATCGGGTTATACATAGGTTTTGAGCCACAATAGCTTTACAAGCACATGAGGTCATATAATCCTCATATCACAGATCATATACGTCTATGAAGCCCACACTACGGTTTATCGAGCGACGATGGCATCATATCCTATCACAGATTATCTCATACGGTCTTATAGACAACACAGTTATAGCAACCCGATGGGATATATCCATCATACCGGGATATCTCGGTATAGTGAAGCCCACATACAGGTTATCAGAGAGACCCGATGAGTATCATACCCTCAATCAGGATTTCTCGGTCTATAGGAACCCACACACGTTATCAGACTGAGGTCATCATACTCATCATTCAAGGTATACTAGTCATAGTGAACGCCACACATACAGTTATAGCAGACCGTGAGTCACTAATCACATTAAGATTATTCTGTCTAATACAACCTCATTATCAGAGACCTGAGGTCATATAATCCATATAGGGTTATCTCATAGGTATGTGACGCACATACAGTTTATCAGAGGCAGACGAGAGTATCTATCATCATATCACGGATATTCTACGGTCTATAGTGACGCCCACATCAGGTTTATCAGAGCGACCGATGAGGTCTCAAACTCCATCATATCAAGATTATTGTCTATAACGCCACAACTACAGGTTTATAAGGGACCGTGGGTCTATAACTCCAAACAGGATTATCATATACGGTCTATGAAGCCACACACAGGTTTATCAGAGCAGACCGATGAGGTCATCATATATATATCACAGGGTTCATCATAGTCTATGGACGCAAACTAGGTTATCGAAGCGACGATAGTCATCAACTCCATCATATCACAGGATTATACTCGGTTATAGTGAACCCACACTAAGGTTATCAGAGGCGACGTGAGGTCATCAAACCCTATATCAGGATTATCATCTAGGTCTATAGTGAACGCACACACTACGTTACAGAAGCGACCGTGAGTCATCATAACCATCATACACAGATACAGGTTATCAGAGACGATGAGTCATAAACTCCAATCACAGGATATTACGTCTTATGAGCCACAATACGGTTTATCAAGCGACAGAGGTCATCTAACTCATTATACAGGGTTATCATATGGTCTTAGTGACAACTACAGGTTTATCAGCGACCGTGGGTACTACCCTCTATCAAGGATCTCACGGTCATAGGAACCCACTACAGTTATAGCGACCCGATGGTTATATCTAATCCGTTACATCATACGTCTAGTGACGCACCACAGTTATCAGCAGACGTGAGGTCTATAACTCCAATTACAGGGATTACATCTACGGTCTTATGAACACTACAGGTTATAGAGCGACCCGATGAGGTCATCATAACTCCATCATTCACAGGGATTATCATCAAGGTCTATAGTAACGCCACACACTACAGCGTTTATCAAGGCAGACCGATAGGTCATCTAACTCCTCATTACGGGATTATCACATACGTCTATAGGAACGCCACACACTACACGTTTATCAGAAGCAGACCGATGAGGTCATCATAACTCCATCAATCACGGGATTATCATCATCGGTCTATTGAAGCCACACCTACAGGTTATCAGAGCAGACCCGATGAGGTCATCATAACTCCATCATATCACAGGGATTATCATCATACGGTCTATAGTGAACGCCACCACTACAGCGTTTATCAGAGCAGACCGATGGTATCATAACTCCATCATATCACAGGGATATCATATACGGTCTATAGTGAACCCACACACTACAGCGTTTATCAGAGCAGACCCGATGAGGTCATCATAATCCATCATATCACAGGGATTATCTTACGGTCTATAGTGAAGCCACATACAGGTTTATCAGAAGCAGACCGATGAGGTCACATAACTCCATCATATCACAGGATTATCATCATACGGTCTATATGAAGCCACACACTACGGTTTATCAGAGCGACCCGATGAGGTCATCATAACTCATATCCAGGGATTTCATCATACGTCTATAGTGAAGCCACACACTACAGCGTTTATCAAGGCAGACCCGATGAGGTCATCATAACTCCATCATATCACAGGGATTATCATCATACGGTCTATAGTGAACGCCACACACTACAGCGTTTATCAGAGGCAGACCCGATGAGGTCATCATAACTCCATCATATCACAGGATTATCATCATACGGTCTATAGTGAACGCCACACACTACAGGTTTATCAGAGCAGACCCGATGAGGTCATCATAACTCCATCATATCACAGGGATTATCATCATACGGTCTATAGTGAACGCCACACACTACAGCGTTTATCAGAGCAGACCCGATGAGGTCATCATAACTCCATCATATCACAGGGATTATCATCATACGGTCTATAGTGAACGCCACACACTACAGCGTTTATCAGAGGCAGACCCGATGAGGTCATCATAACTCCATCATATCACAGGGATTATCATCATACGGTCTATAGTGAACGCCACACACTACAGCGTTTATCAGAAGCAGACCCGATGAGGTCATCATAACTCCATCATATCACAGGGATTATCATCATACGGTCTATAGTGAACGCCACACACTACAGCGTTTATCAGAGCAGACCCGATGAGGTCATCATAACTCCATCATATCACAGGGATTATCATCATACGGTCTATAGTGAACGCCACACACTACAGCGTTTATCAGAGCAGACCCGATGAGGTCATCATAACTCCATCATATCACAGGGATTATCATCATACGGTCTATAGTGAACGCCACACACTACAGGTTTATCAGAAGCAGACCCGATGAGGGCATCATAACTCCATCATATCACAGGGATTATCATCATACGGTCTATAGTGAACGCCACACACTACAGCGTTTATCAGAGGCAGACCCGATGAGGTCATCATAACTCCATCATATCACAGGGATTATCATCATACGGTCTATAGTGAACGCCACACACTACAGCGTTTATCAGAGGCAGACCCGATGAGGTCATCATAACTCCATCATATCACAGGGATTATCATCATACGGTCTATAGTGAACGCCACACACTACAGGTTTATCAGAGGCAGACCCGATGAGGTCATCATAACTCCATCATATCACAGGGATTATCATCATACGGTCTATAGTGAACGCCACACACTACAGGTTTATCAGAGGCAGACCCGATGAGGTCATCATAACTCCATCATATCACAGGGATTATCATCATACGGTCTATAGTGAACGCCACACACTACAGCGTTTATCAGAGGCAGACCCGATGAGGTCATCATAACTCCATCATATCACAGGGATTATCATCATACGGTCTATAGTGAACGCCACACACTACAGGTTTATCAGAGGCAGACCCGATGAGGTCATCATAACTCCATCATATCACAGGGATTATCATCATACGGTCTATGTGAACGCCACACACTACAGCGTTTATCAGAGCAGACCCGATGAGGTCATCATAACTCCATCATATCACAGGGATTATCATCATACGGTCTATAGTGAACGCCACACACTACAGCGTTTATCAGAGGCAGACCCGATGAGGTCATCATAACTCCATCATATCACAGGATTATCATCATACGGTCTATAGTGAACGCACACACTACAGCGTTTATCAGAAGCAGACCCGATGAGGTCATCATAACTCCATCATATCACAGGGATTATCATCATACGGTCTATAGTGAACGCCACACACTACAGCGTTTATCAGAGGCAGACCGATGAGGTCATCATAACTCCATCATATCACAGGATTATCATCATACGGTCTATAGTGAACGCCACACACTACAGGTTTATCAGAGCAGACCGATGAGGTCATCATAACTCCATCATATCACAGGATTATCATCATACGGTCTATAGTGAACGCCACACACTACAGGTTTATCAGAGCAGACCCGATGAGGTCATCATAACTCCATCATATCACAGGATTATCATCATACGGTCTATAGTGAACGCCACACACTACAGCGTTTATCAGAGCAGACCCGATGAGGTCATCATAACTCCATCATATCACAGGGATTATCATCATACGGTCTATAGTGAACGCCACACACTACAGGTTTATCAGAGCAGACCGATGAGGTCATCATAACTCCATCATATCACAGGGATTATCATCATACGGTCTATAGTGAACGCCACACACTACAGGTTTATCAGAGCAGACCCGATGAGGTCATCATAACTCCATCATATCACAGGGATTATCATCATACGGTCTATAGTGAACGCCACACACTACAGCGTTATCAGAAGCAGACCGATGAGGTCATCATAACTCCATCATATCACAGGGATTATCATCATACGGTCTATAGTGAACGCCACACACTACAGAGTTTATCAGAAGCAGACCCGATGAGGTCATCATAACTCCATCATATCACAGGGATTATCATCATACGGTCTATAGTGAACGCCACACACTACAGCGTTTATCAGAGGCAGACCCGATGAGGTCATCATAACTCCATCATATCACAGGGATTATCATCATACGTCTATAGTGAACGCCACACATACAGCGTTTATCAGAGCAGACCCGATGAGGTCATCATAACTCCATCATATCACAGGGATTATCATCATAAAGGTCTATAGTGAACGCCACACACTACAGCGTTTATCAGAGGCAGACCCGATGAGGTCATCATAACTCCATCATATCACAGGGATTATCATCATACGGTCTATAGTGAACGCCACACACTACAGCGTTTATCAGAGCAGACCCGATGAGGTCATCATAACTCCATCATATCACAGGGATTATCATCATACGGTCTATAGTGAACGCCACACACTACAGGTTTATCAGAAGCAGACCCGATGAGGTCATCATAACTCCATCATATCACAGGGATTATCATCATACGGTCTATAGTGAACGCCACACACTACAGCGTTTATCAGAAGCAGACCCGATGAGGTCATCATAACTCCATCATATCACAGGGATTATCATCATACGGTCTATAGTGAACGCCACACACTACAGCGTTTATCAGAGGCAGACCCGATGAGGTCATCATAACTCCATCATATCACAGGATTATCATCATACGGTCTATAGTGAACGCCACACACTACAAGTTTATCAGAAGCAGACCCGATGAGGTCATCATAACTCCATCATATCACAGGGATTATCATCATACGGTCTATAGTGAACGCCACAACTACAGAGTTTATCAGAAGCAGACCCGATGAGGTCATCATAACTCCATCATATCACAGGGATTATCATCATACGGTCTATAGTGAACGCCACACACTACAGCGTTTATCAGAGCAGACCCGATGAGGTCATCATAACTCCATCATATCACAGGGATTATCATCATACGGTCTATAGTGAACGCCACACACTACAGGTTTATCAGAGCAGACCCGATGAGGTCATCATAACTCCATCATATCACAGGGATTATCATCATACGGTCTATAGTGAACGCCACACACTACAGCGTTTTCAGAGCAGACCCGATGAGGTCATCATAACTCCATCATATCACAGGGATTATCATCATACGGTCTATAGTGAACGCCACACACTACAGCGTTTATCAGAGGCAGACCCGATGAGGTCATCATAACTCCATCATATCACAGGGATTATCATCATACGGTCTATAGTGAACGCCACACACTACAGGTTTATCAGAAGCAGACCCGATGAGGTCATCATAACTCCATCATATCACAGGGATTATCATCATACGGTCTATAGTGAACGCCACACACTACAGCGTTTATCAGAAGCAGACCCGATGAGGTCATCATAACTCCATCATATCACAGGGATTATCATCATACGGTCTATAGTGAACGCCACACACTACAGCGTTTATCAGAGGCAGACCCGATGAGGTCATCATAACTCCATCATATCACAGGGATTATCATCATACGGTCTATAGTGAACGCCACACACTACAGCGTTTATCAGAGGCAGACCCGATGAGGTCATCATAACTCCATCATATCACAGGGATTATCATCATACGGTCTATAGTGAACGCCACACACTACAGCGTTTATCAGAAGCAGACCCGATGAGGTCATCATAACTCCATCATATCACAGGATTATCATCATACGGTCTATAGTGAACGCCACACACTACAGCGTTTATCAGAAGCAGACCCGATGAGGTCATCATAACTCCATCATATCACAGGGATTATCATCATACGGTCTATAGTGAACGCCACACACTACAGCGTTTATCAGAGCAGACCCGATGAGGTCATCATAACTCCATCATATCACAGGGATTATCATCATACGGTCTATAGTGAACGCCACACACTACAGCGTTTATCAGAGCAGACCCGATGAGGTCATCATAACTCCATCATATCACAGGGATTATCATCATACGGTCTATAGTGAACGCCACACACTACAGCGTTTATCAGAGGCAGACCCGATGAGGTCATCATAACTCCATCATATCACAGGGATTATCATCATACGGTCTATAGTGAACGCCACACACTACAGCGTTTATCAGAGGCAGACCCGATGAGGTCATCATAACTCCATCATATCACAGGGATTATCATCATACGTCTATAGTGAACGCCACACACTACAGCGTTTATCAGAAGCAGACCCGATGAGGTCATCATAACTCCATCATATCACAGGGATTATCATCATACGGTCTATAGTGAACGCCACACACTACAGACGTTTATCAGAAGCAGACCCGATGAGGTCATCATAACTCCATCATATCACAGGGATTATCATCATACGGTCTATAGTGAACGCCACACACAGAGTTTATCAGAGCAGACCCGATGAGGTCATCATAACTCATCATAATCACAGGATTATCATCAAACGGTCTATAGTGAACGCCCACACACAAGCGTTACAGAGGCAGAGCCCGAGGAGAGTCACAAACGTCCCAGCTCAATCACACGGGATTATCATCAACCTAACGGCTAAGAAGCGCTCACACACAGAGTTTATCAGAAGCAGACCGTACGGTCATCATAATCCTCACACAGGGATTATCACACGGTCTAAGTGAACGCCACACACTACAGAGTTTATCAAGAGCAGACCCGATGAGGTCATCATAACCAATCATATCACAGGATTATCATTATACGGTCATAGTGAACGCCACACACGTTATCGATACACACACGAAATGAAGTCTCTTCACCGCACAAACGCACCACAGACTGTCATTTCTTCAGTTCAGAAACCTGTGGACGTCGATCACGAGCAGAGCCGTCACACGAGCAGAGCCGTCACACAAGCGGAGACGTCACACAGAGAGCGAGACGTCACACGAGCAAGCCGTCACACGAGCGAGACGTCACACGAGCAGAGCCGTCACACGAGCAGAGCAGAGCCGTCACACGAGCGAGCAGAGCCGTCACACGAGCGAGCCGTCACACGAGCGGAGACGTCACACGAGCAGAGCCGTCACACGAGCGGAGACGTCACACGAGCAGAGCCGTCACACGAGCAGAGCGAGACGTCACACGAGCGGAGACGTCACACGAGCGGAGACGTCACACGAGCAGCGCACGAGCCGTCACACGAGCAGAGACGTCACACGAGCAGAGACGTCACACGAGCAGAGACGTCACACGAGCAGAGACGTCACACGAGCAGAGACGTCACACGAGCGGAGCCGTCACACGAGCAGAGACGTCACACGAGCGGAGCAGAGACGTCACACGAGCAGAGACGTCACACGAGCAGAGCCGTCACACGAGCGGAGCCGTCACACGAGCAGAGCAGAGCCGTCACACGAGCAGAGCCGTCACACGAGCAGAGCAAGAGCCGATCAACACGAGCAGAGCCGTCACACGAGCAGAGCAGAGCCGTCACACGAGCAGAGCCGTCACACGAGCGGAGCCGTCACACGAGCGGAGACGTCACACGAGCGGAGACGTCACACGAGCGGAGACGTCACACGAGCGGAGACGTCACACGAGCGGAGACGTCACACGAGCGGAGAGGTCACACGAGAGGAGACGTCACACGAGCAGAGCCGTCACACGACGGAGACGTCACACGAGCGGAGACGTCACACGAGGGAGACGTCACACGAGCGGAGACGTCACACGAGCAGAGCAGAGCCGTCACACGAGCAGAGCCGTCACACGAGCAGAGCCGTCACACGAGCGGAGACGTCACACGAGCGGAGCCGTCACACGAGCGGAGCCGTCACACGAGCGGAGACGTCACACGAGCAGAGCCGTCACACACGAGCGGAGCCGTCACACGAGCAGAGCCGTCACACGAGCAGAGCCGTCACACGAGCGGAGCCGTCACACGAGCGGAGACGTCACACGAGCAGAGCCGTCACACGAGCAGAGCAGAGCCGTCACACGAGCGGAGCCGTCACACGAGCGGAGACGTCACACGAGCGAGCCGTCACACGAGCGAGACGTCACACGAGCGGAGACGTCACACGAGCGGAGCCGTCACACGAGCGAGACGTCACACACGAGCGAGCCGTCACACGAGCGGAGACGTCACACGAGCGGAGCCGTCACACGAGCGGAGCCGTCACACACGAGCAGAGCCGTCACACGAGCAGAGCCGTCACACGAGCGGAGCCGTCACACGAGCGGAGACGTCAAACGAGCAGAGCCGTCACACGAGCAGAGCAGAGCGTCACACGAGCAGAGCAGAGCCGTCACACGAGCGAGCCGTCACACGAGCGGAGCCGTCACACGAGCGGAGCCGTCACACGAGCGGAGCCGTCACACGAGCGAGCCGTCACACGAGCGGAGACGTCACACGAGCGGAGACGTCACACAGCGAGACGTCACACGAGCGAGACGTCCAGCACGAGCGAGACGTCACACGAGCGAGAGACGTCACACGAGCAGAGAGGTCACACGAGGGAGACGTCACACGAGCAGAGCCGTCACACGAGCGAGCCGTCACACGAGCGGAGACGTCACACGAGCAGAGCAGAGCCGTCACACGAGCGAGACGTCAACGAGCGAGCCGTCACACGAGCGGAGACGCACACAGCGAGACGGCACACGAGCGAGACGGCACACGACGGACGTCACACGAGCGGAGCCGTCACACGAGCAGAGCCGTCACACGAGCGGAGACGTCACACGAGCAGAGCAGAGACGTCACACGAGCAGAGCAGAGCCGTCACACGAGCAGAGCCGTCACACGAGCAAGACGTACACGCGCGTCACACGAGCAGAGCCAGCACACGAGCGGCGTCACACGAGCAAGCAGAGCGTCACACGAGCAGAGCAGAGCCGTCACACGAGCAGAGACGTCACACGAGCAGAGACGTCACACGACGAGACTCCACGAGCAGCCGTCACACGAGCAGAGCGTACACGAGCGAGCGTCACACGAGCAGACGTCACACGAGCAGAGCAGAGCGTCACACGAGCAGAGCCGTCACACGAGCAGAGACGTCACACGCAGACGTCACACGAGCAGAGCCGTCACCACGAGCAGAGCAGACGTCACACGAGCAGAGCAGACGTCACACGAGCAGAGACGTCACACGAGCAGAGCCGTCACACAATCAAGACGTCACCGAGCAGGAGAGCCGTCACACGAGCAGAGTCACACGAGCAGAGACGTCACGACGGAGTCACAGAGCAGAGCCGTCAGCAGCTACGAGCGGAGACGTCACACGCAGCAGAGACGTCACACGAGCAGAGCAGAGCGTCACACACAGAGCAGAGCAGCAGCGTCACACGAGCAGAGCCGTCACACGAGCAGAGCGTAACAGCGGAGACGTCACACAGCGAGCAGAGACTCACGACAAGCAGAGCCGTCACACGAGCAGAGACTCACCGAGCAGAGACGTCACAGACAAGACGTCACACGAGCAGAGCCGTCAACGACAGAGCCTCACACGGTATAGCAGAGCCGTCACACGGCAGCAGAGCCGTCACACGAGCAAGCAGAGACGTCACCACAGAGACTCAGACGACAAAGACGTCAACAGCAGACGTCACACGAGCAACGTCACACGAGCAGAGACGTCACACGAGCAGAGCCGTCACACGAGCAGAGCCGTCACACGAGCAACCGTCACACGAGTAAGCAAGCGTCACACGTAACAAGCGTCACACGAGCGGAGCCGTCACACGAGCAGAGCAGAGCCGTCACACGAGCAGAGCAGAGACGTCACACGAGCAGAGACGTCACACGAGCAGAGACGTCACACGAGCAGAGCAGAGCCGTCACACGAGCAGAGCAGAGACGTCACACGAGCAGAGACGTCACACGAGTAGAGCCGTCACACGAGCGGAGACGTCACACGAGCAGAGACGTCACACAAGCAGAGACGTCACACGAGCGGAGCCGTCACACGAGCAGAGCAGAGACGTCACACGAGCAGAGACGTCACACGAGTAGAGCCGTCACACGAGCGGAGACGTCACACAAGCAGAGACGTCACACAAGCAGAGACGTCACAACGACTGCCTCTCGTCACGCGGGATGAAAAACACGGTCTTGGACACTGTCGGGGTTCTACTAAATCTGAGCCCATTAAAAAACACAAATTCTGTGTGGAAAATGATTTCTAAATCGGTTTTTGACCAACTTGGTGGCCTTTTATTTCAGCTTATGTGTGATTATTAAACTCCCAGTTAAACTTTCCACAGCAAGCACTTTTGGCTTGGAAGTTCATTTACAATCATCATTTTTCACCACATTATTATTACATCTGAATAATTGTATAAGCATAAGAGTATATTTTTGAAAACATGGTTTGACAAGGGTATCCTTTGGTTGGACAGTTGAATTCTCAGTTGTATTTAATGATGATAAATTCCTTCACACATCATCTTCCCTGTGTAGTCTCTTATGTAGAGGTATACCATACTCTAAACGAGTGTCTCTATTGCATCTAGCGGATATGTTCTGTGGTAAAGTTTGCTTTTCGACAAGCAAAAATAATAAGGATATACATTCCCCTTTTTCAAAAAGAAGTAGTGTGTAAAGCACATGTCATTCCCTATTGGTCAAGGGTTATTGGAACTAGTAACTGGAGTAAGGTCTGGCTGTTACAAATATATTATTACAAATAAGGTCAAGGAAATTTCATTTAAGATATTGCACAAAATTTACCCCGCTAAACATTTTATCCAAATTTAACAAAGACATAGATGTAAATTGTTAATTTTGTTTTTTGCAACCAGAAACTGTACCTCATATTTTTTGACACTGTCAATCAATAAAGAGGTTATGGAGGGAAATTTCCAAATTTAATAATAACAAATTGGAATGCAACTTTCTTTTGTCAAAAGACACATGCAATATTTATTTTTATTTTTTTTCCAAATATGAAAATAGTTTGGAAAATGAAGCATATTATTAATATTGTAATTATATTTGTTAAGTTTCATATTCATCTGTGTAAATGTATTAATCAGAAAACTCTTTTTTCTGTGGTATTGAAAAAAAAATGAAAATTAGTTATGGTTAATGGTTTTCATTAAGGACAGTAGCCTCCAAACAAAAAAAAGCTGTTGAAACCATTCATTTATTGAATACATTTAATATTTTGTGAAATATCAAAACCTTTTATTGTTTGTTTGGTCTATTATTTTGTTTTGTTTTTACTCACTTTCTTGTATTTAAAATTTGTGCATTCTTAACCCTGGCAAATGTTTTTTTGTTTTTATTTGTTCATGTTCTGTTATTGTTGTTCGAGCTAACACACACACACACAGAGAGAGAGAGAGAGAGAGAGAGAGAGAGAGAGAGAGAGAGAGAGAGAGAGAGGAGAGAGAGAGAGAGAGAGCTATAAACATCCGCGTGATGACGTAAATGCCTGTTGGGGGGGGGGGGGGGGGGGGGGTGAACGAGACTGTCTGTTTTTGTTATTTTCCAAACACCATATTATATAGATGATCATGCGTAATCAGATATAAGATAATTATAAAAGATAATTCAGAAACTTTAAGCGATTAAATCATTTCGACGATCTCCTTTCTTACAAAGTGAAAGTAAACCGAAACCAAGTCTTGTGCGTTCATAACTCCAGCGATCGACTCAGTAAATAAGATCGCCAGCACAATATTAACATCTGTAAGTCAGAGCCGTCATCTCTGGAGATCTCGCACAACTTAAAGCTTCATCTCCCACTATTGTTGTTATGATTTATAGATCACCACGTCTGTATTCCTGAATCTGCTGTTTAACAGATCTCCAAAGTCTCTGAATATGATGTTATGTAACAGTTACTCACCGCCTGACCGTGTCGATGTCGAAGACTGAATCAGCGCTGCAGGTTTGAGGTAAAGGTGTGCTGCTGTAATGATCTATTCATTAGTGATGTCCGGAACTGAACTGGTCGAACCAGTTTACCAAAGCGGACTGAGTCTTCAAAACAGTCCGCGTCTTGCCTCTGTTTTCCGCAGTTTTCTAAAGTTACTCACTTTCTTGACAGAAATAAACCAATATCCCGGAGTATATTACTCTAGTAACTCCAACAGTTCACTGAACTGACTGAGCAATACTGAGAGAAGGCATACTGCGCATGCGCGGACCACAGAACACACACAGGTACAGGACCGAGAACTGTATGGCAAGCCGGATATACAACTATTGACTAAACCATTTGGATTGTCATACATGTATTTTGACTAGTCATAAGTATAAGTTACTAGTCAGACTGATTTTTTTAGCGATATCTGCAATTGCACTAGTAAGAAATCAGATTTGAGATATTTTTAAATACATTTTGACTCCATTTAAGATATCTGTAATGACGTAATACATATATTGAATTGATGAGTCACTATGGCAAGCTGTTTTAACATTTAATCCTTAAAACCTACTAGTATCTATTTTCATGCTACACTGTCAGAAAAAAAGGTAATGCAGGTACAATTTGGTTCCTATGGGGTACAAAATATATAACTGTACCTTTAAACGTCCACAATATGTCCCTAGGGTACGATTATGTACCCAACACGACTTATAAAGGTACTACATTTAGACGTGAAAGGTCCATTTTTGTACCTTTTGAATTTTTTTTTTTACAGTTAAGCTCCAACTAGAAAAACATATGGCTGTTTTTTTATTATTATTAATACATGTCAGCTCATTATAACATTTTGACTCCACCATATTAAGTTGTTTTAAATGTTAAAAAATCTATTTTGCAGGCCTATATAGGCTACATAAGATTATGTATCACCATAACTTCATGTCTGTAAATGTAAAATACAACACGTTATTTCCAATCCTGCTAATGTATCTATTAAATTAATTATTTTTATAGTATTATTATATTTTTATTTTTATAGCCTAGTATTATTTTTTTTATCAAATTATTTAACTTTTGAATATTGCATCGAAAACAGAGGCATTGATGCTGAATTAAATTTGGAATACAGACGACAACAATTAATTATATTCAAGTAATTCTTCAAAACAAGGTTACGGTTGTTGTCACTTTAAGAACATTTCTTCTAAACACTATATATTTGCAGGGCTAGTCATTTGTAATTAGTGATTATCTCAGTTTTTACATTTTGAGACTAAAAATGTCCTGCCGTCTGGATTGTTTATGCCGCACGTTACACACCGCACCGACTCAGATCATACGCGGCCATCAAACAGGGCTAGTTAATATACGTGTTCATTTGTCTTTTCAGTAGTAATAACTTGTACTTTAAGACGCAATAAATTAAAGAAAAAAGGTACGAAAGGCTTGCAGCAAGCCGTCAGATCAAAAGAACCGAATGACGAATACAAAAGAAGGCAAATACAATAAATTATGATTTATTGTGAATCAGTACAAGTACATAACAATAAATCAGTTAGGATTCGTTACCCACAGCCCTAGCGAAAATGATAGAACAATTAAATAGAATTCATAAAAAACATGAATAGAAAAATAAATCAATAGAGTGGTATTCTTTCTCGTCAGAGAGATAAGGCCCAAAATAACAAACAAAACCCAATCTAACGAAATTAAACAGCAACGTAAATAACCTAACACAAAGAACAGAAAATGAACTACAGTACGATAAAGCTTACATAACTACGCTCACGCTCATCATTAACAGAGAATACATACGTTCCAAATAACAGAACAGGGGCCTATACCATGAAGCCGGTTTAGGTGGCTAGCCAGCTATGTTTCAGCTTAGTTTCCGCCAACCCTGGGTTTTAGGTACTATGGAAGTAATAGTACCTAAATCATCCTAATCATCCCCATATACTGATTGGCTTCATCACTGTCTCCTCTCCACCAGTAAGCTGGTGTGTGGTGGGCGTTCTGGCGCAATATGGCTGCCGTCGCATCATCCAAGTGGATGCTGCACATTGGTGGTGGTTGAGGAGATTCCCCCCCTTCTATGTAAAGCGCTTTGAGTGTCCAGAAAAGCGCTATATAAATGTAATGAATTATTATTATTATAAAGTAGCTCGGCTTTAATCGGTGTTCGTTGCCATGGTATCTTACGCTGCACGGCTAACCTGCTCCGGGGCAGGTTAAGTTCTGGATTCGAGATCTCAGACTGAAGTTTGACCAATCAGCTGTGAGCAAAGAAACATATAGGTGACGTAACTAATTCCCAGTGTTTGTTGCAATAATGGCTTTACATTTTCTTTCAAATCCTGTGGACATCTCAGCGCAAACTGTTAGACGAGCACATCGTAGAGAAAGAGTTTTTAGCCGGACAAAATCCCCTTGCCTTTCCTGATAGTTACTTGTATGAAAGATACAGATTTTCTGCGGAAGGAATATCTGACTTTGCGAACTTCTTGAGCCACACATAAATAATTTAACACGTCGAATTCATGCACTTACTGTACCATAAATGGTATTGCGTTGCGGTTTTTTTGCAAGTGCTTGCATATTTGCACGCAATCGCAACACGCAAACATACTTGCGGTGATGCACAGAATCTAAGAGAAAACACGGTTTGTCGAACCATTCGCAAGGTGGTCCTCGCTCTGCAGGAGTACATTAATAGTTTAATAGTGTTCATTTATTGACCATGTCCATAAGAGAGGGTTTTTATAAAATTGCCGTTTTTTTTTTCTTTCAAAAAGCAAATTTCACAAATGTACTATACAATACATGTTAAGCATTATTTTAAATCTTTTTTTTTTAATTATTCGGTTAATCTTATGATAGGATTCCCTATAGAGTCATTGGAGCAATATCCTGCACACATGTTGCAATCTCCACTTCTCTAGGAGAACATGAGGCAGATTATGTTAATAGAAAGTCCTTTCACAGCCTTAATGTTCAGGTAGAGATTATGTGAACATGTGAAATTATTATTTTCTGTGAGATGAATCTTTAAATTAATAGTACAATTAACAGATAACAATCTACTTTCCGTGAGTATGTTGTGTCAGCGCTTTGAGAAAAGCTAGTTAAATTTGGTACAGGGAGAAAGAAAGCAATAAAGCCTCCTCAGCTCACAGTCAGGCTCCTTTAGTGTGCAGTCTAGCTCTATAGACTCCTTTAGTGTGCAGTCTAGCTCTATAGGCTCCTTTAGTGTGCAGTCTAGCTCTATAGGCTCCTTTAGTGTGCAGTCTAGCTCTATAGGCTCCTTTAGTGTGCAGTCTAGCTCTATAGGCTCCTTTTGTGTGCAGTCTAGCTCTATAGACTCCTTTTGTGTGCAGTCTAGCTCTATAGGCTCCTTTAGTGTGCAGTCTAGCTCTATAGGCTCCTTTTGTGTGCAGTCTAGCTCTATAGGCTCCTTTAGTGTGCAGTCTAGCTCTATAGGCTCCTTTAGTGTGCAGTCTAGCTCTATAGACTCCTTTTGTGTGCAGTCTAGCTCTATAGGCTCCTTTAGTGTGCAGTCTAGCTCTATAGGCTCCTTTAGTGTGCAGTCTAGCTCTATAGGCTCCTTTAGTGTGCAGTCTAGCTCTATAGGCTCCTTTTGTGTGCAGTCTAGCTCTATAGGCTCCTTTAGTGTGCAGTCTAGCTCTATAGGCTCCTTTAGTGTGCAGTCTAGCTCTATAGGCTCCTTTAGTGTACAGTCTAGCTCTATAGGCTCCTTTAGTGTACAGTCTAGCTCTATAGGCTCCTTTAGTGTGCAGTCTAGCTCTATAGGCTCCTTTAGTGTACAGTCTAGCTCTATAGGCTCCTTTAGTGTGCAGTCTAGCTCTATAGGCTCCTTTAGTGTACAGTCTAGCTCTATAGGCTCCTTTAGTGTGCAGTCTAGCTCTATAGGCTCCTTTAGTGTGCAGTCTAGCTCTATAGGCTCCTTTAGTGTGCAGTCTAGCTCTATAGGCTCCTTTAGTGTGCAGTCTAGCTCTATAGGCTCCTTTAGTGTGCAGTCTAGCTCTATAGGCTCCTTTAGTGTGCAGTCTAGCTCTATAGGCTCCTTTAGTGTGCAGTCTAGCTCTATAGGCTCCTTTAGTGTGCAGTCTAGCTCTATAGGCTCCTTTAGTGTGCAGTCTAGCTCTATAGGCTCCTTTAGTGTGCAGTCTAGCTCTATAGCTGTTAGAATTATTAATTCTCCTTCAGCATACAATATTAAAGTCTGCATACAATAGACTGGATGGGCCAACATAATAGCCACGTATGCACATTCTTTGGTATAGATGTAAGTTAAACATCTGGGATCCATTAGTAGAGGAGAGAGCAGCTCGCCCCCTCCTCTCTATATTTTCTGTTCGTCTGTCATATATAGAATGTGTATTAGAAAAGTTGTCTGGACCACAAGGCAAAGCTGGTCCTAGCAGGATGTTTTTACCATATAAGGACGATGTTATATAAAGTCCATATGATATCCATGAGGTAATGTTTGGTTCTATTGGTCAAACCTGGATTACTCCCCTTAAGATTTTCAGTATATAATGTATGGACTAGACAAAGGAGAATGAGAATCCTATCTCCCTCTAGCGCTGGAGTTGTGACTTGTTTATTCATCATCTACATAATAAAGACCATACTTTTGGGCACTTCTGTTTCGGGACCATTTTATTCGTAACCTTACAGTTTGGTGGCTCGTCCGGGATTTCTCCAGACAGGTAAGAATTGCTTTTTTTATTATAAAAGAGAAAGGTTGATTCTTCCTGTCTGCTGAGAAAACAGATTTATAAGTGCCGTGTTACTGTTATTTGTTGTGTCGTCCGTCGTATTAAATTATACGGGACGTTGTGGAAGTCGTCCGTCGTGTTAAAACAACACGGGACGCTATCCGTCCGTCGTGTCGAAGGATGCGGGACGCTGTCCGTCGTGTCTAAGGATGCGGGACGTTTCCTCGTGTTTATAAAATACGGGAAGAACGAGAGAAAAATTGATCACTTTTCTTCGTTTGGAAATAGATTTCCTGAGACAATTGGTTTTTTCTCTTGCAAAGTCTATTTCGATTTAATTTGGTCTTAGATTGTGGATGAATAAGTCACAATTTTTTTTTTTTTTTTTTTTTCCCTTTCTTTCCCTTTCTCTTTGCTCTTTTGGCCAATGTACTAACACAATTAATTTGACCTTGTATACTTTTCTTTGTCTTCTGTTTGGCCATACTGAATTTTGTTTAATTTACATTGAGGAGACATATTTGTGTGTTTACAATGGGTAATAAAATTAGTCCGCCGTTTGTAAATGAATCGCCGAAAATTTTTATGATTAGGAATAATCAAGCATTTTTTGCTGAGCCATATTTGTCAAATTTAGCTGGCTGGTCGACTGGCAAAACGCAATTAGATCCGTTTCCTCGTGACGGCTCATTTAAAGATAAAGATATGCGTGAGGCAAAAGACATGATTTTTGGAAATTGGGGTGATCCCGATTGGGATTATTCGTATATGAAACAATCTTATAAAGTCTGGAAAGACATGCAGAGTTATTGGAATAAAGGGCCAGAAAAAATTGAGAATTTGGACAAGAAGATTGTCCCAAAAGCTGAATTGGCTGTAGGTGAGCGAGCAGTTTTTCCTGCCTTTTCCTCTGCAACTCAGACAGAAAAAAAGGCTCTGCCGCAGGAGCAGGAAAATGAGCACACACACTCTGTGAATCAAACGGCTGCTTCACAGACTGTGACAGGGAATCCCCCTCCCCTCCAAAATACGAGTGCATTCCCACCGAAACTAGAAAGAAAAATAGGCTGTACCCTGATCTCACTACTTTATGTCCATTTGTTGAAACGACAGATGGATTTAAAGTTCATCCGTTACAAATTTCTGAGGTAATGGCAATTTGCAAAGAATTGCCAGACCCCGCTCGGTCACCACATCAGTATGTGTCGGTATTGAAAAGGTTAACGGCCTACAGCCAACTTACTGGTCGTGATTATCGCTTTATTCTGACTAAAACATTGCCTGCTGAAATTACAGAGGAAGAATTAATTGATGAGGTTGATCTGCTGCACCCTTCAAATGACGCTCCACCCGCTCGCATTATTGTGTTGAAAGACTCAGAACCGATCGATTTGTCAGACCCCACTAGTGAAGAGCGCGTTTCTGATTATGGGGACTCTAACATTAAGTCTGACTGGATTTGGGGCAGTGCGCATAGACTCAAACATTTTTTTAAACAACTGACGGCATTTTTAGTGAAACTGTCTTCTGCTAGACAAGATATTTCCCATGCAGCAAACACAAAACAAAAGGTTGGTGAAAGTCCGGTTGCATTTTTTAATCGATTTCGACATGCTTGGATTAATGAATCCGCGATTCCTGTTGATGAGGATAATTGTTTGCTGTTTGTGAACACGTTTTTGAATAACATGCACAGTGAGACTGCACAAATGATTCGAATCACCACTAGCAATATTAGCAACATTTCTGTGGATGACCTGGGCAGACGCTTGCGTGAACTCTCGTCTGCTGGAGCTTTTGACACCTCTAAAGGCAGAATTCCCGCAATGTTTCAAGTTAATTCGAATGTCCAAAATCGTCCAGCAAACAATGACAGACGGGACATAAAATGTTTTTTCTGTGGAGGTCGAGGTCATACTCAGCGCTGTTGCAAGAAAAAACGGTCTGAGAGATTTCAGCAACCTAATGAGAAACAGATGTTCAGGCGCTCTGATGGCTTCAGACCAAAGCCCCCTCCTTTTCTCTCTCCCTCGGAGAAGCAGAGGCCTGCTTATCCAACGGAGTGGAGGAAACAATGACGGTGTCAGAGCGATGCTGAGCTTTCTGATAATTATACACTAATTTCACTGAGTTACCCGAACAAATCAAATGTCTTGCCTTTTATTGAATTGAATGTTAACCACAAACCATATGCGTTTCTCGTTGACAGTGGCGCTACAAGGTCATCGTTGTCCTCTAATGTGTATGATGGTCCTGTCACTGGTAAGAAACTTAACTCAGTAGGCATAGACAATGTTCCAGTGGTTTGTAATTTGACACCGACTTTACCGGTCACTTCTAATGATGTACCATCATTGTTCAAAATGCATGATTTTGCAATAATACCTGATTCTCCATTCTGCTTGTTGGGCAGAGATTTGATGCATAAGCTCGGCGTAAAGCTTGAATTTGACTCTGACTCTTTGCAACTTCTGTTTCCTGCAGCTTTCTCCCTTACAACCGACACAGGAAGTGCATTCGTCGAGGCTGTGTCTGCCACTGAGCTCGGACAGGAAGTAGCTGAAGTAAACCCCAAATTGTGGGCGGAACATAAGGATGACGTAGGACTCCTTGATATCCAACCCTATGTAGCCAATTTGACAACGAATAGGCCTGTGTTTCAGAAACAGTATCCGCTCTCAAAGGAAAAAGAGGAGGGAATTAAGCCTCTTATTTCTCAGTTTCTGGCTCAAGGCATTCTGGTCCGAACTCATTCACCTTACAACACACCAATCAATCCAATTAAGAAAGCGAACGGGTCTTGGCGGTTAACGCAAGACCTGAGGAAAATTAATGCTTTGATAAAGCCACTTGCTCCTATTGTGCCAGATGTACAAACTATTCTTAATTCTATCCCTTTAGAGCATGCATTTTATTCTGTTATTGATTTATGCTCGGCCTTTTTTAGTGTGCCTGTTCATGAACTGACGCAGCCACTCTTTGCTTTCTGTTTTCAGAATTACAAGACTCCCTCTCAAGGGTTCAGTGATTCTCCGGCTGTTTTCTCCACTGAAATGCACGAAAAAATTGAAGGATGTCAGACTCCCTCCTGACACCTGCCTGCTCCTACGCTGATGACGATGACATTCTCGTTACTGGTGCCTCTGCGGACATGTGTGCTGCTGCCACTACAATTGTCTGGAACATTTTAGCAGAGGCTGGTTTCAAAGCATCTAAAGAGAAACTTCAGTGGGTGCAAAGAAAAGTCAATTACCTCGGCCATGAACTGTCACAAGGCAAAGTTCGCCTGTCTGCGGACAGAGTAAAAGCCATCGCTTCATTCAAGCATCCCTCAACACAGAAGCAAATGCAAAGCTTTCTGGGACTGGTCAATTACTGTCGATTATGGGTGGCACATTGCTCCAGGTATGACAAAAATCCTGCGAGAAGATACGCTGAATGATAAAGAGGACATTACATGGAAAGCTGACATGACTCAAGCATTCAGACATTTGAAATCCTCTCACTTAGGGCCGCCTGCCCTAGGCCCTCTTTGTTAAATGCAAAGGAGATTCACCTATGCGTGCACAAAGGTGGAGACACAGCCGCTGTAATCCTGGCCCAAGAGCATGGGGACACTTTTGTCCAGTAGCTTATTTATCTAAAACCCTTGATTCAGTGGCTAGGGGACTGCATGCCTGTTTGCGTGCAGTGGCTGCTACAGCAATGATGGTGCAGGATGCTGAAAAGGTTGTTTTATCACATCCACTTATAGTACACACTTCTTTCTACGCATCACATGACTGCTCAACGCCGTTCAGGCTATGAGGCTATATTATTAGCAACTGCTAATTTAACGTTGAAAGTAACTTCTGTTATTTATGGTTATTTATGACTGTACATTTGCACAGGTTGTTGAAGGATGGTGAATTTGAGAGTGACGACCACGACTGCCTGAACAGAATCCAAACTTCGACTGCCTGCAGGCCAGATATTTTATATATCTGTCCTGGAGGAGGGAGATAGAGTGGAGGAGAGTGTAATTGAGGCATATTCGTTGCCATATAAATCAGCCATGATTTTGCTAAATTGTGGGAGGAAAGAAGTTTCAAAACCTCCGACTGAAAACCCATTTCACATCACAACATTTTGGCCAAACTCATCAGTGCAGCACAGCAACCATCGAAACTTGCTGTGATTAAAGTAGCTGGTCATAAAACAGGTGAATCGGATGAGGCTAGAGGAAACAGATTTGCAGATGAAGTTGCGAAATGGGCTGCTAAAGAAGTAATACTTAGTCCACACGTAAACGAAAAGAGCACCGAAGTGCCTATGATGAATTTGTCGCTGATTAATGATTTGGATATTAAAGTACTGCAGGCTAATCCTACTCAAAACGATTTGAATCACTGGGCAGCCAATGAAGTAAAACCAGATCAAGCTGGTATCTTAAGAGACAAACAAGGTAGAATCGCGCTACCAGCATCCACCGTTGTAATGCTGTGTCGGCATTATCATGGTGTATCACACGTTTCAAAAGAGAAAGTGATACAAAATTTGAATCAATCATACTGCATAGCAAATGTTCGAAGGAATACTTTGTTGATATTGGATGCTTGCCTGGTGTGTGCACAAACAAACAGACACAAGGCAATCCGCCATGACGCTTTGCCGCATCCTGAGCTTCCTTTTCAATATTTACAGATCGATTTTACGCACATGCCTCCATGTGGAAATCACAAATATTTGCTTGTGATTGTTGATCGATTTTCAAAGTGGCCAGAAGCTTTTCCGTGTGCCAAAGAAAATGCAAAGACGGTAGTAAAGGTTCTTGCCAAAGAAATTATACCGCGCTTCGGTATTCCAACCGTTATAGCAAGCGACAATGGAACACCATTTGCTTCAAAAGTGACACAACTATTAGCCAAAGAGCTTAGTATTAATTGGCACTTCCATATCCCGTACCATCCTCAGTCATCTTCGAACGTAGAACGTTTGAATAAGACGATTAAGGAACGTCTGAACAAGGCGTGTCTAGATACGGGCAGAAATTGGGTTGATTTGTTGCCTGCCGTACTGACCGAGACAAGAATGTCTCCGTCAGCCACTACAAGAATGTCTCCCTTTGAAATTCTCATGGGTAGACCTTTCCCGACCCCTTGGGTCAGAGGTCGCGCTGGCAATCTTTCCACAGGTGACACGGAGGTGATCATCGCGGATTACGTGGATTCCCTAGTTAGAACGTTGAATGGCATAAATGGTGATGTCTCTCTCTCTCTCCCTCTTCCCTCAGAAAAGCCGACTCATCCTTTCATTCCAGGACAACAGGTGCTGATCAGGTGTTTGAAGCCCACAAAGCTCGGTGAGCCGAACTATCAAGGACCATCCACTGTCATCGCTGTGACGAGGACCGGTGTTCGACGGATCTCCAGCCTCAGTGGATCCATGCGAGCCGAGTGAAAGCAGCACCAACCCCGGGGAGCGCATAAGCCTATGCGGAGGTGGACATCCAACAGTGATCGAAAGGAGAACGAGGAAGAGAAGTAGACGAAGAACGAGATTGCTGATTGAAATTAGCAATAAGTATCAGTAAATCCATTAAGCCATGTCTGCAACGTGGCTAATACGTCTGATCGTGCTTATAAGCATGCTCACATCTACACAAGCACTTGTTAGTAGTGGTAATGAGACTTGGCTGACCCACGAAGACAAACCACATGCGTTTGCCTCCAATATGTGGTGGAGGTTAGCCAACTTCACTGCTAAGTCTACAGGAAAAACGAGTGACTGTTATGTTTGTACAAAAATGCCACAAAGTGCTTCCGGACCTCATGTAAGTGTTCAATCACCAACGACGGACGAAGAACTATTCTGTCCCTTATACATTAGTAATATTGGAGCAATTGCACCTCAAAATTCAACGGGAGTTTGGGCTTGTGGTGATAGTTTTTTGAAAATTGCAGTACAAGTACATGCTAAAGTGGCCACTATAGGTCACATTCCAGATTCATTGTTCTGTATGGAAAGAAAAGTAGGAATCAAACAATTGGGTTCAATTCCTGAGAGTAAATGTAAGCAAATATATCGTCATTGCGAAGTACGACACTCAGCCTGTTGTTTTAGTTGTGTGACGGGAAAAGGAAAATTTGACCTAGATTATTGTTTAAAGAGACCTGCAACCCCTTTATCTACTATGAATGGTTATGCAGGAGCAACTCCAGAGGTTCAAGAGTTATGTGACGAGTATTGTGGACTTTACTCCGGAAAAAATTGTCACAGGTATGTTCCATCCGTAAGAGGAACAAGAGCTTTGAAAGACTGGCTCTGGTTATGTGGGCACGTGGTATATACCTCACTACCTTTTAATTGGAGTGGACGATGTGCCTTAGTAACTTTAGAAGAATATTCTATGATTGTTAGACCACAAAGAAATGATGTGACGAATAACCAACGAAGCACACGCTCTCTCTCCGATCGCAGTTCTGTTAGTAGTTTAGGTAGAGATAATCCAGTACCGAAAGAACATCGATTATGGACTGGTACGGAAAAATTCTTTGAAGGAATATTTCCAACCATAGGAATCGCCAGTCTGCAAATTGAAGTAGAAGTTACAAGATATGAATTAATTTCCTTTATTAAGACTACAAGAGATACCTTAGCTGGTGTTAAAGAAGAACTTCGCGCACTCCGTTTAATGGCGTTACAACACAGATTGGTCTTGGATCAGATTACAGCATCCAAAGGGGGCGTGTGCGTGATTGTTGGAATTTCTTGTTGTACGTACATACCAGAAAATGATGAAGATGGTCATATCATAGCTGAAGGAATAAACAATATGACAAGAATTGCTGATGAATTACAGAGAAGAGAAGTAAGTGTTAGAAGTGGTTTTGGAGACTGGTTTGCAAGCTGGAGACAAATGCTTATATCTGCTTTAATCCCAATAGGAGTTATACTATTAATCCTTGCATTTATTGTTTGTTGTATTATTCCATTTATCCGAATGTTGATTCATCGTGCAATGAATACTTTTGTATCTTCTCAATATGCTTTGATGAACAGAACTGTCAAGTATTAATGATTTTGAAGGAAATGTTTGATTTGAAGTATATCTCATGTATTCTTGTATTAGAATGAGTATGCTGAAAATTATGTGATATGATAATTCTCTTTTATAATAATTATCTTATCAAAGTGGCCATTGTTAGAATTATTAATTCTCCTTCAGCATACAATATTAAAGTCTGCATACAATAGACTGGATGGGCCAACATAATAGCCACGTATGCACATTCTTTGGTATAGATGTAAGTTAAACATCTGGGATCCATTAGTAGAGGAGAGAGCAGCTCGCCCCCTCCTCTCTATATTTTCTGTTCGTCTGTCATATATAGAATGTGTATTAGAAAAGTTGTCTGGACCACAAGGCAAAGCTGGTCCTAGCAGGATGTTTTTACCATATAAGGACGATGTTATATAAAGTCCATATGATATCCATGAGGTAATGTTTGGTTCTATTGGTCAAACCTGGATTACTCCCCTTAAGATTTTCAGTATATAATGTATGGACTAGACAAAGGAGAATGAGAATCCTATCTCCCTCTAGCGCTGGAGTTGTGACTTGTTTATTCATCATCTACATAATAAAGACCATACTTTTGGGCACTTCTGTTTCGGGACCATTTTATTCGTAACCTTACAATAGCTCTATAGGCTCCTTTAGTGTACAGTCTAGCTCTATAGACTCCTTTAGTGTGCAGTCTAGCTCTATAGGCTCCTTTAGTGTGCAGTCTAGCTCTATAGGCTCCTTTAGTGTGCAGTCTAGCTCTATAGGCTCCTTTAGTGTGCAGTCTAGCTCTATAGGCTCCTTTAGTGTGCAGTCTAGCTCTATAGGCTCCTTTAGTGTGCAGTCTAGCTCTATAGGCTCCTTTAGTGTGCAGTCTAGCTCTATAGGCTCCTTTTGTATTTTTTGTATTTTGTATTTATTTATTTATTTAAACATGTAAATTAAAATAAATTAAAATCAATCAAATAAACTAATAATAGAAAAACAAAACAAATGAACAACAAAGTAAAAAACTCCATACTTTCAAAACTTAAAGACTTCTATTTACATGCACAAAAGGAGGTAGGAAGAAGTAAAACTTATATACTCCTACCCCTATACCATTACTACCATATTTAACAAAATAACTACAAAATAGTAAATCTGCGGAGATAATAAATCTATAGTCAATGAGAAAATATATTCAAAAAGTTCTAATCACATACTAATAGTACACAATCGTGACAATATATATACATACTACCAATAATTCAATGTAGGCCTAGCACAGTTTATTATTAGCACTGAGTTTCTCTATACCTCTGGAATATAGTTTCTTTGAACGTCTTTTTAAAATGGAATAAATTTGGACATTCCTTTAATTCATTATTTAGTTTGTTCCATAATTTAACACCACTAACAGATAAACAGAAACTTTTTCTAGTAGTTCGAAAAGTGGGAGTTTTAAAATTCGACTTTCCCCTTAAATTGTATCCTCCCTCTCTTTCAAAAAACCTTTTCAGTATATTGCCAGGCAATAAATTGTTTCTAGCCTTGAACATAATGACCGCTGTTTGAAATTCAACTAAATCCTTCGGAGTCCTAAGTCCTTCGGATGAGACGTTAAACCGAGGCCCTGACTCTCTGTGGTCACAAAAAATCCCAGGATGTCTTTCGAAAGAGTAGGGGTGTAACCCCGGCATCCTGGCCAAATTTGCCCCTTGGCCTCTGTCCATCATGGCCTCCTAATAATCCCCATACTGATTGGCTTCATCACTGTCTCCTCTCCACCAGTAAGCTGGTGTGTGGTGGGCGTTCTGGCGCAATATGGCTGCCGTCGCATCATCCAGGTGGATGCTGCACATTGGTGGTGGTTGAGGAGATTCCCCCTTCTATGTAAAGCGCTTTGAGTGTCCAGAAAAGCGCTATATAAATGTAATGAATTATTATTATTATTATTATTAAATCAAATAATTTTAATACTTTTGACTGTAAAAATAATGAGTTGGTGTGATCCAAATATCCAGTGTTATGAATTATTCTCATTGCTCTTTTTTGAAGTATAAATAACGGTTGCAATGAATGTTGATATGTGTTGCCCCAAACCTCTACACAGTAATTTAAGTACGGTAACACCAGTGAACAATACAAAATGTGGAGTGATCTGTAATCCAGGATGTACTTAACTTTAGCCAGTACTGAAATACTTCTTGACAATTTTGTTTGAATGTGTTTTATGTGAGATTTCCAGCAAATCTTATCGTCTATAATCACTCCAAGAAATTTCATTTCATATACTCTTTCTATGTTAACACCATCGATCTGTAACTGAACTTGATTACTAAATTTACAATTGCCAAATGTCATGAATTTAGTTTTACTCAAATTTAATGATAATTTATTTGTATCAAACCACTGTTTAATTTTTCTGAATTCTGCAGTGATTAAGTCCAGGAGTTGCTGTAAATTCGGACCAGAACTAAGGATGTTTGTATCATCAGCGAATAATACAAATTTGAGTACTTCAGATACTTTACATATATCGTTAATATAGAGAATGAATAATTTAGGTCCCAACACTGACCCCTGGGGGACCCCACACGCAATGTCCAAACAACCAGATGTGTATTCACCCAGCTTCACAAATTGTTTCCTGTCTTTTAAATAACTGCTTAACCAGTTCAGCACTATCCCCCTGATCCCGAGTCGTTCCAATTTACTGATTAGTATTTCATGATCAATTGTATCAAACGCTTTTTTCAAATCAATGAATACCCCAACTCCAAATTTTTTTTGGTCAATGGTATTTGTAATTTCTTCTGTGAGTTCAGTTAAAGCTAGAGATGTTGACCTATTTTTTCTGAATCCATACTGGCTGTCAGTAAGCAGTTTGTGTTTATCTATAAAATTATCCAATCTATCATTGAAAAGTTTTTCTAAAATTTTCGAAAATTGTGGCAGTAAAGAGACAGGCCTGTAATTTGTGAAGTGGTGTTTATCTCCAGTTTTGTACAGCGGTAAGACTTTTGCTATTTTCATTTTTGTAGGAAATTGACCAGTCTGGAATGACAAATTAAAAATGTGAGTTAACGGTTTTGCGATCCCCTCAATTACATGTTTTACTATCTTCATATCTATTTCGTTACAATCAGTGGAGACTTTAGTTTTGCATTTTTTAACAATGTCTATGATTTCTTTTTCTTCTACTGCTTTTAAAAACATTGAACATTGATTTCTTTCAATAAGATCATTACAACTGATATGGCTTATCTGTGGCTGAAGAATTTTTCCAGCTAAATCTGGTCCAACATTAGCAAAATATTTATTAAAGTTATTGACCACCTCCTCCATATTATTGATCTTTTTTTCATTATCAATGAAATACTGGGGATAATTAGACTGCTTCGTGCCTCTTCTTATAATACTGTTCAGTATATTCCATATACCCTTCATATTATTTTTATTATTATCTAATAGTTTACTATAGTATTCTTTCTTACAAATTCTCATAATCATAATTAACTTATTTTTATATTTCTTATATTTATTTTCAGCTTCTATAGTTCGGTGTTTAATAAATTCTCTATACAGTGTATTTTTCTTTTTACAGGCATTTTGTAATCCTTTTGAAATCCACGGTCTATCACTATATTTCTGTTTTCTACCATATTTTTTTATCGGACAATTCTTATCATATAATAATTGAAATATTCTTAGGAATTCACCATATACTTTATCCATCTCTTTTTCCTTATATATTAGTTCCCAGTCTTGTGAAAGCAGATCATCTTTAAATGCAACCATAGACTCTTCTGTTCTGACCCTTCTAAATATAGGTTTATTGTCTTTTTTAGATGTGTAATTGCTATTGTAAACTGTAAAAACTGGTAAGTGGTCACTGATGTCATTTATTAATAGTCCACTCATTGTATTATCTATGTCATTTGTACAAATATTATCAATCAAAGTTGCACAATGGGTAGTAATCCTACTGGGTCTGGTAATCTTGGGGAAAAAGCCCAGACTATACACTGTATTGATAAAATCATCTGTCTTAATGTGCTTGTTTGGATTTAGCAAATCAATGTTGAAATCCCCACAAATGAACATGACTTTCTGATTTGTTTTTATAAATGTTTCCTCCATCCAGTCCTTAAAAAAATCAATATTAGAACCAGGTGATCTATAAATGCAACTTACAATAACATTTTTCTTTTTTTCCCTACATACTTCTATTGTAACACATTCAAGTAAATCATCCACCACTGTAGACATTTTTTCCACCACCTTGTGATTAAGTTTCTTGTCAACATACAAAGCCACACCACCCCCCTTCTTGTTTCCTCTGTTAATACAAGACATTACATAACCTTCAATTTCAAAGTCTGAGCCCTTTACACTGTTTATCCACGTTTCCGAGATAGCAATTATATTGAAAGACTGTTTGAACTGGTTAAGATAATATTTAATGTTGTGAAAGTTAGCATATAGGCTTCTGCTGTTAAAGTGAATTATTGATAGTTGATTTTCAGTATTAACTGTACTATTAAACTGATCAGTAGTGTAATAAAAACAGTTGTTGTTGGTGCTGTGGAAAAGGTTGTTTACCGGATCGATATCATTTTCCACGTCATGTGAGTGATGTTCAGTGTATTGAAAAATGTTCAGCTCTTGTTTGTCATAATCAACAATCCTCTGTAGTAGGCCTAGTTGATTAACTCCGGTGCGTGTGTGAGTTGTGAAAGATGCCATAATACAGTCAGCGAATCACCATACCTGGTTGGAGATACAATATTTCTCGTCTATTTTGGTGTACTGGACCGGGGATGGATGACCAGTTTGTCGTATTTTAGGTAGGCAATATCCCCCCTTTCTCTCGCAGCTCTGAGTTCCGGCATCAGTTCCTTCCTTTTTCTTCTGACAGTATCCGTAAAATCCTCGTTAATAAAGATTTTGGATCCTTTCAGTGACTTTGTGCGTTGAAGAATGGCATCTCTGTCCTTGTGCCTCAGAAATTTCACCAAAATTGGCCTTGATCTTTCTCCTCCCGGTTTCCCTGTACGGTGTGCCCTCTCCACTTCAACCTCACGCTGCAGCTGTAACTTCTCCACTAGTACTTTCTTCACCTTTTCCTCCGTCTCGGCCCAAGTCTCTCCCGGTGCTTCCTGAATTCCCTCGAAAACGAGGTTGTTACGCCTGGATTGTCCCTCTAAATACTCCATTTTGTCAGTGACTGCAAGTAAACTGTCACAGACTTTAAAGATGTCTGACTGCATGGCGTTGCAGCGTTCAGTTTGCTTAGCCCCATCATTTTTGATGTCATCCACATCTTTTTGTGTAAATTGTAAACTTGTTTTTATGTCCTGTAGATCCTTGGTTATTGCATCCAGTCTGTTGTTTGTGGAATCCATAATGATTTTTACAAAGTCTTTGAAGTTGTTATGTTGTTGTTCAAGCAGCGCTACAAACATTTCCTTTTGTTGCTGCATCAGTTCGTTTACATGAGTAAGCGACACATATTCTTCGTCCAATTTCGCTTCAGCTTTTGCCTTTGGTGGCATTTTGCCGTTTTAAAACAACCACTTTAAAGCTCGTTGTTTTTGTTCAGAAGGAACTGTTCGTTCTAGCGCATTCGTTCGTTCTCTCTCACGTTCGTTCGTCTTTAGTGTACAGTCTAGCTCTATAGGCTCCTTAGTGTGCAGTCTAGCTCTATAGGCTCCTTTAGTGTGCAGTCTAGCTCTATAGGCTCCTTTAGTGTACAGTCTAGCTCTATAGGCTCCTTTAGTGTGCAGTCTAGCTCTATAGGCTCCTTTAGTGTGCAGTCTAGTCTAGCTCTTTCTAGAGCTCCTTTAGTGTACAGTCTAGCTCTATAGATTCCTTTAGTGTGCAGTCTAGCTCTATAGGCTCCTTTAGTGTGCAGTCTAGCTCTATAGGCTCCTTTAGTGTGCAGTCTAGCTCTATAGGCTCCTTTAGTGTGCAGTCTAGCTCTCTAGGCTCCTTTAGTGTGCAGTCTAGCTCTATAGGTTCCTTTAGTGTACAGTCTAGCTCTATAGGCTCCTTTAGTGTGCAGTCTAGCTCTATAGGCTCCTTTAGTGTGCAGTCTAGCTCTATAGGCTCCTTTAGTGTGCAGTCTAGCTCTATAGGCTCCTTTAGTGTGCAGTCTAGCTCTATAGGCTCCTTTAGTGTGCAGTCTAGCTCTATAGGCCCCTTTAGTGTGCAGTCTAGCTCTAAAGGCTCCTTTAGTGTGCAGTCTAGCTCTATAGGCTCCTTTAGTGTGCAGTCTAGCTCTATAGGTTCCTTTAGTGTACAGTCTAGCTCTATAGGCTCCTTTAGTGTGCAGTCTAGCTCTATAGGCTCCTTTAGTGTGCAGTCTAGCTCTATAGGCTCCTTTAGTGTGCAGTCTAGCTCTATAGGCTCCTTTAGTGTGCAGTCTAGCTCTATAGGCTCCTTTAGTGTGCAGTCTAGCTCTATAGGCCCCTTTAGTGTGCAGTCTAGCTCTAAAGGCTCCTTTAGTGTGCAGTCTAGCTCTATAGGCTCCTTTAGTGTGCA
Source organism: Chrosomus eos (assembly GCA_036326025.1). Taxonomy (NCBI): domain Eukaryota; kingdom Metazoa; phylum Chordata; class Actinopteri; order Cypriniformes; family Leuciscidae; genus Chrosomus; species Chrosomus eos. The sequence goes on from CM070823.1 coordinate 49,080,896, forward strand.
GTCTAGCTCTATAGGCTCCTTTAGTGTACAGTCTAGCTCTATAATAGGCTCCTTTAGTGTGCAGTCTAGCTCTATAGGCTCCTTTAGTGTACAATCTAGCTCTATAATAGGCTCCTTTAGTGTGCAGTCTAGCTCTATAGGGTCCTTTAGTGTACAGTCTAGCTCTATAGGCTCCTTTAGTGTGCAGTCTAGCTCTATAGGCTCCTTTAGTGTGCAGTCTAGCTCTATAGGCTCCTTTAGTGTGCAGTCTAGCTCTATAGGCTCCTTTAGTGTACAGTCTAGCTCTATAGGCTCCTTTAGTGTGCAGTCTAGCTCTATAGGTTCCTTTAGTGTACAGTCTAGCTCTATAGGCTCCTTTAGTGTGCAGTCTAGCTCTATAGGCTCCTTTTGTAAAGGGCCCTGACTGAGTCTGTTTCCACCTGAAACATAATTCCACCACAAATATGATCATTACAAGTTTTTGGGAGGCTAATCAACTCACAAAAAGTTCCTTGACAAACACCTGAAATATATGTCAAGGGTTTTAAATCCTTACCTTGTTCACATTTCTTTTGAAGCCTGTTGAGGTAGAGGCTTCAGTTTCTGGGACAGGTTGTGAAAATCCTACAATAAAAGAGATGTGTAACTTGGGCCAGTCCCTGTTTTATGCCACACATTCAAATGTTTGCCTTAATAAAAAGCCCAGTGCATTCACCTCAGCAACTGTCCAAGAACACAGACAGAGTGTCTTCATCATTTCCTCCTCCCTGATAAATAAAAGCAGGCCAATATGTTTCTGGTGTTCTGTCTGCTGCATACTGACCTCTGTGTGGGAGACTGTGTGTGTGTGCTGGCTTCAACAGGGACACTGCATTTCCCTCTACTGCAGAACATACAGTCAGCCATATTTAAAATTTAAAATATTAATGTATCGCACACGTACCCAGTGTTACTTGCTTAGAGGAGCCAGCACCAGGGTCAGATTGTACAGCACCTGTAATCCCATCCATAATCGGCCGTCCTTTACTCCTATCAGAGCCAACTCAGTGTATTCTGGAGGAGTGGCCCTCCACTAGTTTTCTGAATTTCACTCTTTTTTTTGGTTTGCCTCAAACAAGTGTTAATAAGAAAATAATAAAAGGTTGTGTGTAAATACTTACTAGGCTACTTTGAATTATATTTTTATATTTTGTCTTTATCAGCTGCCAAGAACGTTTGGAGTTGCATCTAAAAAATCAATGAATATTAATATTTACTAGTATATACATGCACATTTTTTTATATATTATAAAAATATAGGCTATATTTCACACACACACACACACACACACACACACACACACACACACACACACACACACACACACACACACACACACACACACACACACACACACACACACACACACACACATTCTATATACATCATTTTACATGAATAAAGAACGTATTTATTTAGCTTACACATTAACACAATCAGCAATCTTTCTCCAACAGTCTTCTCTTGCTTTGGCAGCAGAGACCGTATTGTTGTTTCGAGCTTGTATTACATATTTAAATTCATCGTAATTCTGAATGATCCGCGGAAAGAAAATATCGCTCTCACTCTATCCATATCGAACGCGATTGGTTGTTCGGTGCCAACGTCACTTTGGTATGTGCACGCGCTCGTGGAGTAATCATAGCTTAAGATCAAAGCCTGAGTTGACAGAGAAAGTTGATTAGCTGCGTCATGGTACCAATAAAGCCTGATTGCATCGGTTTGGTTTTGTCAACTCAAAACTAATCCTGTAACTCCGAGTTTGTTCAGCTACCTTCATGGTACAGGCCCCTAGGTGTCTCCTACACACACTCCACACACTGAATGAAACACAAACAAAAGAAACAGGAAACGAGTATTTTGATGTAGCGGCTGACAGGAAGTCTGAGCCCCTGACCGACCCGAAGCCGCATCACTTCCTCTGGCAAGTGGAGGAGGAGTTTAAGAGGACCCTCAGCTGATCATCCAATCACAGCTGCCACATCACTTCCTCTGTCAAGAGGAGGAGGAGTTTAAGAGGACCCTCAGCTGATCATCCAATCACAGCTGCCGCATCACTTCCTCTGTCAAGAGGAGGAGGAGTTTAAGAGGACCCTCAGCTGATCATCCAATCACAGCTGCCGCATCACTTCCTCTGGCAAGAGGAGGAGGAGTTTAAGAGGACCCTCAGCTGATCATCCAATCACAGCTGCCGCATCACTTCCTCTGTCAAGTGGAGGAGGTGTTTAAGAGGACCCTCAGCTGATCATCCAATCACAGCTGCCGCATCACTTCCTCTGGCAAGAGGAGGAGGAGTTTAAGAGGACACACAGCTGATCATCCAATCACAGCTGCCGCATCACTTCCTCTGTCAAGAGGAGGAGGAGTTTAAGAGGACCCTCAGCTGATCATCCAATCACAGCTGCCGCATCACTTCCTCTGTCAAGTGGAGGAGGAGTTTAAGAGGACCCTCAGCTGATCATCCAATCACAGCTGCCGCATCACTTCCTCTGGCAAGTGGAGGAGGAGTTTAAGAGGACACACAGCTGATCATCCAATCACAGCTGCCGCATCACTTCCTCTGGCAAGCGGAGGAGGAGTTTAAGAGGAGTCTCAGCTGATCATCCAATCACAGCTGCCGCATCACTTCCTCTGGCAAGTGGAGGAGGAGTTTAAGAGGACACACAGCTGATCATCCAATCACAGCTGCCGCATCACTTCCTCTGGCAAGCGGAGGAGGAGTTTAAGAGGACCTACAGCTGATCATCCAATCACAGCTGCCGCATCACTTCCTCTGGCAAGAGGAGGAGGAGTTTAAGAGGACCCTCAGCTGATCATCCAATCACAGCTGCCGCATCACTTCCTCTGTCAAGAGGAGGAGGAGTTTAAGAGGACCCTCAGCTGATCATCCAATCACAGCTGCCGCATCACTTCCTCTGTCAAGAAGAGGAGGAGTTTAAGAGGACCCTCAGCTGATCATCCAATCACAGCTGCCGCATCACTTCCTCTGTCAAATGGAGGAGGAGTTTAAGAGGACCCTCAGCTGATCATCCAATCACAGCTGCCGCATCACTTCCTCTGGCAAGCGGAGGAGGAGTTTAAGAGGACCCTCAGCTGATCATCCAATCACAGCTGCCGCATCACTTCCTCTGGCAAGAGGAGGAGGAGTTTAAGAGGACCCTCAGCTGATCATCCAATCACAGCTGCCGCATCACTTCCTCTGGCAAGTGGAGGAGTTTAAGAGGACCCTCAACTGATCATCCAATCACAGCTGCCGCATCACTTCCTCTGGCAAGCGGAGGAGGAGTTTAAGAGGACCCTCAGCTGATCATCCAATCACAGCTGCTGCATCACTTCCTCTGGCAAGCGGAGGAGGAGTTTAAGAGGAGCCTCAGCTGATCATCCAATCACAGCTGCCGCATCACTTCCTCTGTCAAGAAGAGGAGGAGTTTAAGAGGACCCTCAGCTGATCATCCAATCACAGCTGCCGCATCACTTCCTCTGGCAAGCGGAGGAGGAGTTTAAGAGGACCCTCAGCTGATCATCCAATCACAGCTGCCGCATCACTTCCTCTGGCAAGAGGAGGAGGAGTTTAAGAGGACCCTCAGCTGATCATCCAATCACAGCTGCCGCATCACTTCCTCTGGCAAGCGGAGGAGGAGTTTAAGAGGACCCTCAGCTGATCATCCAATCACAGCTGCCGCATCACTTCCTCTGGCAAGAGGAGGAGGAGTTTAAGAGGACCCTCAGCTGATCATCCAATCACAGCTGCCGCATCACTTCCTCTGGCAAGCGGAGGAGGAGTTTAAGAGGACCCTCAGCTGATCATCCAATCACAGCTGCCGCATCACTTCCTCTGGCAAGAGGAGAGGAGTTTAAGAGGATCCTCAGCTGATCATCCAATCACAGCTGCCGCATCACTTCCTCTGGCAAGAGGAGGAGGAGTTTAAGAGGTCCCTCAGCTGATCATCCAATCACAGCTGCCGCATCACTTCCTCTGTCAAGTGGAAGAGGAGTTTAGGAGGACCCTCAGCTGATCATCCAATCACAGCTGCCGCATCACTTCCTCTGGCAAGAGGAGGAGGAGTTTAAGAGGACCACAGCTTATCATCCAATCACAGCTGCCGCATCACTTCCTCTGGCAAGTGGAGGAGGAGTTTAAGAGGACCTACAGCTGATCATCCAATCACAGCTGCCGCATCACTTCCTCTGGCAAGAGGAGGAGGAGTTTAAGAGGACCCTCAGCTGATCATCCAATCACAGCTGCCGCATCACTTCCTCTGGCAAGTGGAAGAGGAGTTTAAGAGGAGCCTCAGCTTATCATCTAATCACAGCTGCCGCATCACGTCCTCTGGCAAAGAGGAGGAGTTTTAAGAGGACCCTCAGCTGATCATCCAATCACAGCTGCCGCATCACTTCCTCTGGGCAATGGAGGAGGAGTTTAAGAGGACCCTCAGCTGATCATCCAATCACAGCTGCCGCATCACTTCCTCTGGCAAGCGGAGGAGGAGTTTAAGAGGACCCTCAGCTGATCATCCAATCACAGCTGCCGCATCACTTCCTCTGGCAAGAGGAGGAGGAGTTTAAGAGGACCCTCAGCTGATCATCCAATCACAGCTGCCGCATCACTTCCTCTGGCAAGTGGAGGAGTTTTAAGAGGACCCTCAATGATCATCCAATCACAGCTGCTGCATCACTTCCTCTGGCAAGCGGAGGAGGAGTTTAAGAGGACCCTCAGCTGATCATCCAATCACAGCTGCCGCATCACTTCCTCTGGCAAGTGGGAGGAGTTTAAGAGGACCCTCAACTGATCATCCAATCACAGCTGCCGCATCACTTCCTCTGGCAAGCGGAGGAGGAGTTTAAGAGGACCTCAGCTGATCATCCAATCACAGCTGCCGCATCACTTCCTCTGGCAAGGGAGGGGTTTAAGAGGACCCTCAACTGATCATCCAATCACAGCTGCCGCATCACTTCCTCTGGCAAGGGAGGAGGAGTTTAAGAGGACCCTCAGCTGATCATCCAATCACAGCTGCTGCATCACTTCCTCTGGCAAGCGGAGGAGGAGTTAAGAGGAGCCTCAGCTGATCATCCAATCACAGCTGCCGCATCACTTCCTCTGTCAAGAAGAGGAGGAGTTTAGAGGACCCTCAGCTGATCATCCAATCACAGCTGCCGCATCACTTCCTCTGGCAAGCGGAGGAGGAGTTTAAGAGGACCTCAGCTGATCATCCAATCACAGCGCCGCATCACTTCCTCTGGCAAGAGGAGGAGGAGTTTAAGAGGACCCTCAGCTGATCATCCAATCACAGCTGCCGCATCACTTCCTCTGGCAAGAGGAGGAGGAGTTTAAGAGGACCCTCAGCTGATCATCCAATCACAGCTGCCACATCACTTCCTCTGCAAGTGGAAGAGGAGTTTAAGAGGACCCTCAGCTGATCATCCAATCACAGCTGCCGCATCACTTCCTCTGGCAAGAGGAGAGGAGAGTTTAAGAGGACCACAGCTTATCATCCAATCACAGCTGCCGCATCACTTCCTCTGGCAAGTGGAGGAGGAGTTTAAGAGGACCTACAGCTGATCATCCAATCACAGCTGCCGCATCACTTCCTCTGGCAAGAGGAGGAGGAGTTTAAGAGGACCCTCAGCTGATCATCCAATCACAGCTGCCGCATCACTTCCTCTGGCAAGTGGAAGAGGAGTTTAAGAGGACCTCAGCTTATCATCAATCACAGCTGCCGCATCACGTCCTCTGGCAAGTGGAGGAGGAGTTTAAGAGGACCTACAGCTGATCATCCAATCACAGCTGCCGCATCACTTCCTCTGGCAAAGAGGAGGAGGAGTTTAAGAGGACACACAGCTGATCATCCAATCACAGCTGCCGCATCACTTCCTCTGACAAGTGGAGGAGGAGTTTAAGAGGACCTACAGCTGATCATCCAATCACAGCTGCCGCATCACTTCCTCTGTCAAGAGGAGGAGTTAAGAGGACCTCAGCTGATCATCCAATCACAGCTGCCGCATCACTCCTTGCAAGTGAGGAGTTTAAGAGACCCTCAACTGATCATCCAATCACAGCTGCCGCATCACTTCCTCTGGCAAGCGGAGGAGGAGTTTAAGAGGACCCTCAGCTGATCATCCAATCACAGCTGCTGCATCACTTCCTCTGGCAAGCGGAGGAGGAGTTTAAGAGGACGCCTCAGCTGATCATCCAATCACAGCTGCCGCATCACTTCCTCTGTCAAGAAGAGGAGGAGTTTAAGAGGACCCTCAGCTGATCATCCAATCACAGCTGCCGCATCACTTCCTCTGGCAAGCGGAGGAGGAGTTTAAGAGGACCCTCAGCTGATCATCCAATCACAGCTGCCGCATCACTTCCTCTGGCAAGAGGAGGAGGAGTTTAAGAGGTCCCTCAGCTGATCATCCAATCACAGCTGCCACATCACTTCCTCTGTCAAGTGGAAGAGGAGTTTAGGAGGACCCTCAGCTGATCATCCAATCACAGCTGCCGCATCACTTCCTCTGGCAAGAGGAGGAGGAGTTTAAGAGGACACACAGCTTATCATCCAATCACAGCTGCCGCATCACTTCCTCTGGCAAGTGGAGGAGGAGTTTAAGAGGACCTACAGCTGATCATCCAATCACAGCTGCCGCATCACTTCCTCTGGCAAGAGGAGGAGGAGTTTAAGAGGACCCTCAGCTGATCATCCAATCACAGCTGCCGCATCACTTCCTCTGGCAAGTGGAAGAGGAGTTTAAGAGGAGCCTCAGCTTATCATCTAATCACAGCTGCCGCATCACGTCCTCTGGCAAGTGGAGGAGGAGTTTAAGAGGACCTACAGCTGATCATCCAATCACAGCTGCCGCATCACTTCCTCTGGCAAGAGGAGGAGGAGTTTAAGAGGACACACAGCTGATCATCCAATCACAGCTGCCGCATCACTTCCTCTGACAAGTGGAGGAGGAGTTTAAGAGGACCTACAGCTGATCATCCAATCACAGCTGCCGCATCACTTCCTCTGTCAAGAGGAGGAGGAGTTTAAGAGGACCCTCAGCTGATCATCCAATCACAGCTGCCACATCACTTCCTCTGTCAAGAGGAGGAGGAGTTTAAGAGGACCCTCAGCTGATCATCCAATCACAGCTGCCGCATCACTTCCTCTGGCAAGCGGAGGAGGAGTTTAAGAGGACCCTCAGCTGATCATCCAATCACAGCTGCCGCATCACTTCCTCTGTCAAGTGGAGGAGGAGTTTAAGAGGACACACAGCTGATCATCCAATCACAGCTGAGTAGTTATTATGATTCACCTTATGTCAAAATGATTTACGACTTTGACCTTTGACCTGCCCCGCCCCCTGTCCTTCCGGTGACCCTCCGGAGTTGCTTTGATCTAGGATTAACCTTTGCCCCCTTGGTCCTTTGATCTAGGTATTGGCGTGTTGCCCGGGGTACGATCAATCAAGTTTACCCGGTTGTCTTTGATCCGGTGTTGACAGTTGTCTTTGATCCTGACATGATGGATTAAATTGATTGATAGATCAAGTTGACATTTAGTTTTACCCAGTTGACTTTGATCTGTGGTGTCATGTTGTCAGTTGTCTTTGATCCGGGGGTATGATGGATCAAGTGGATCCTGGCATGATAGATCAAGTTGACATTTAGTTTTACTCAGTTGACTTTGATCCTGTCATGATCAAGTGGATCCTGACATGATAGATCAAGTTGACATTTAGTTTGATCCGGCGGCAGGGTTATACATCAAGTGATCAGTTGTCTTTGATCCTGGCAATATATGTGTGTCACACGATCCCTCCCACCATCCACGTTCATGAGCGCATTGCTGAGGACGCTTTTGGGGTTTATCTCACAAAAAGATTCTGTTCATTTAAAAGTATATAAAGTTGAAAAACATTAATCTTTAAAAGTAAATAAATTAAATATAAATTAAAAAATATAAAATAACATATCTGACTAGAAATTTACTGAACCAATAATCTCAAAAAATTGTTGAAGAGTTGAAGAAACCATACCACTAATGAATGGATGACAAAAGATGTATAAAGATGTATAAGATGACGAGTGATTATCTCTCATACTCCCAAGCGCGTGAACACGAAGGGGCTCTGTCTATGTGTGTGCGTGTGCCTGTCACACGATCCCTCCCACCGTCCACGTTCATGAGCGCATTGCTGAGGACGCTTTGGGATTATCTCACAAAAAGTATATAAAGTCATATACAAAAACTGAAAAAAGATTCTGTTCATATAAAGTTGAAAACCATTCTGTTCATTTAAAAGTATATAAATTAAAATACTTAACACCAACTAAAGTTGAAAAACATTGATCTTTAAAAGTAAATAAATGAAATGGTTATAAATGTGCAATTATTAATTTACAAATATAATATTTAACACTAACTTGAAAAACAAAAACACCTTGCATTTCTAGAGTGTTGAAGAAGTAGTTCCTAACACATGAATTTTCATACAGTGTATAAATGGATGACAAAAAGCTGAAAAGACTCGGTAAGTGATTCTCTTTCTCTCATAGTCATAGTGCATGACAGTCTCTGAGTTCAAAGGGCCGGTGTGTGATTCTTACATGGCTATAGTAATTTACTGTCAAATAAATCACAACGCTGGTAGCAACCTCCGCATTCCTGAGCACATTGCTGAGCACACAGTGGCAGTGAGGGTAATATATGTATATCTCACAAAAAGTTGAAAAGTCATTTAAAAAATCTGGTCATTTACAAAATAAAACATTTAACACTAACTAGAGTTGAAAAACATTGATCTTGCAAAGTATATAAATGAAATATAAATAAAAATATTTAACACTAACTAAAGTTGAAAAAACATGCTGTTCTTTAAAAGTATATAAATAAAATGCTTTAATCGTTCATTTTAAAAATAAATATCAAACAAAATTTACTGATTCAATTATTTTAGATGAAATAAATACAGTTTACATTTTCACAGAGTTGAAGTAGCTCCTATCTCAGATGTCCATACAGCCTATGAATGGTTAAGATGCATAAGATGGCGAGTGATTCTCTCCTCTCTCTCTCTCTCTCTCTCTCTCTCTCTCTCTCTCTCTCTCTCTCTCCTCTCTCTCTCTCTCTCTCTCTCTCTCTCTCTCTCTCTCTCTCTCTCTCTCTCATACTGTCAGTACATGACAGTCTCTGAGCTCGAAGGGCCTCTGTCTATGTGTGTGTGTCTATGTGTGTGTGCTTGTTTGTGTGTGTGTGTGTGTGTGTGTGTGTGTGTGTGTGTGTGTGTGTGTGTGTGTGTGTGTGTGTGTGTGTGTGTGTGTGTGTGTGTGTGTGTGTGTGTGTGGTGCGTGTGCGCGTGCACGTGTGTTCAGTATGAGCGTCAGTTTCATGAGGAGGTCTCTGCCTTAAATCTTACAAGGCGTGCATTATCATTGTCACTCCTGTTTTGCTAAGAGAACATAAAGTCTAAACATGATTCTACATATGGTGGCTATAGGACATTAGTATAGATATAAGAATTTATTTCAAAGCATAATCGTAAAAGTTTAAATATGCTTTTTTAAAATGAAAAGATTGTCTTAAATAAATCTTTAAAGTTTTACACTCCCACATTGCTAGGGCCCCTGGAATTTTATCTGACTAAAGTTGAAAAAGCATTGTGTTCATTTAAAATTATATAGATAATATAAAATAAAATAAATAATACAAAATAAAATGTCTTACTGAACCAATTATTTTTTACAGAGTTGAAGAAAAAAAAAAAAAATCACACAGGTAGTGCCTGCCAGCATGGACAGTGTGCGTGACAAACAGTTTTTGTACCACCGGTAATAAATTACTTTTAATCCATAGGACTTATTTTCAGGAGTGACAGTTGTCAGTGATATATGGCGCTCGTGTAATCAAAAGTTCTGCCTACCCCCTGGGAATGCGAATTGGTCTTGAACCTAACACTTCCATTCATTGAGTACTTAAAGAATCTAGTGGACACACAGCTCCGCCGTTCCCCCATAGTTTTCCACAGGCTCTTACTGTAAAAGGCTATAAAACAGCCAAGACACACGGACGTGTGCCATACCCCATGTCTGGACCTAATCAAAAATGCAGAACAGTAAGTAGTTTCTATTTCTATAATATACTATTGCTGTTTATCTGTATCATGCAATGATGTTTTTCGCCCCATGTATAAACAGTAGATATGATTTTTTTTAAACATAGGACATTGTATTATGATATTGATGTGATGTAGATATTTTTATCTACTATATTAATTGGTTAAAGTATGATTTTTTTAGACATGGCACATTATTATGATATTGGTGATACAGATATTGATGCGATACAGATATTAAATGTATCTACTATATTAAACATGGGACATTATCATATATATTGGTGATACAGATATTAATTTATCAAAGTATGATTTTTAAATATGGGGGGATTGCATTATGATACAGATATTAAATGTCTCTACTATATTAATTTATCATAAAGTATGATTCTAAAAATGTACAACATTGTTTATGCTCATTATGCTATAGTTTTAAACCATATCACAAAACTATCAGTTTAATTAGTCTGTTTTACAGCAATGTTTATTTTGCATTATGCTATGTTGTTTTAACTGTTGTATTTTTTATCTGATGTAACTAAAATCTGCAGCATCGTTTATTTAAGCTGCGGGGTTTCCATAAAAGACCTTAAAATAAATGTTTTTATTCAGTTTTAAATCTTATTTAGATTATTTTAGTCAGACATGCTTATATGTGCATAGGCCTATTTTATTCCTCTTCAGTTACTTGCTTTTTAAATTTTGCTAGGCTACTTTTTATTTCTTCTTTTACTCCGTCTTTGATTTTAACTTTTAGCAATTTGCATGATAAATTGTTTAACATGTAAGCTATATGAATGACACTATCACAGTGTGATAAGCAAAACATATAAAAGTCAAGTCAAAACTATTTATATAGGCTAGCGCTTTTCATTGTCATTTAAAATAACATGGTCTTTCTCTCTCTCTCTCTCTCTCTCTCTCTCCTCTCTCTCTCTCTCTCTCTCTCTCTCTCTCTCTCTCTCTCTCTCTCTCTCTCTCTGAGTTTGGGGTGTGTGAGTTTCTCACGGGTGAGAGGAGCGATTTAAATGATTTTCCTTCTTTTCCTTTCTTTTATGTTTTTCTGAAGTTTATTTTTTCATTTATTGTTTGCAAAGTGTTTTTTCTTTTGGGTTTTCTTAAGATAGCTTTAGGTGAGTGGTTTTTCTTGGTTTGATCGCGTGGCGGGTGTTTGAGATGATCGCGTGGTGGGTGTTCTCTCTCACTCCGTCATGGCGTTAGATGTGTACCTGAGGCCGGCGTGTCAGTGGAAGAAGTGCTCGTGGCGATAGGAGAACAGGTGGGGTACGACAACGTTGTTTCAGCTTCACGGATGAATAAGGCCGTCGTGGTCTTTCTGAAGGAATGGAACTTAACTAGTCGGCTGGTTGAGAGCGGCATTTGGGTGAGTGACGTCTATACTGTTATTTCCCCGCTGGTGTCTCAATCGAGCCGTGTAACAATCTCGAACTGTCCCCCTTTCATACCAAATCAAGACATAGAAAAGGAATTGTTGAGATTTGGTAAAATAGCTAGTGGAATTAAAACGGTTCCGCTAGGATGTAAAAACGAGTCACTGAAACATGTCACGTCTTTTAGACGCCAAGTGTTTATGTTTTTAGATTCACCGGCTCTTGACATTTCCTTTCGAGTTCTGTGTGAAGGCAAGTCCTACATGCTTTATGCCAGTGCCGGGAGTTTAAAATGTTTTGAATGCGGTGAAAGAGGGCACAAAAAAATGCGTGCCCTAATAAAAAGAACACTGAAAATGAGTTGGACAACGAAGTAGCAGGACCAAGTGGGTTAAATGGAGTCGCTGGGCCGAGTGGGTCAAAAGAGACTGATGGTGAGAAAGAGGATAGTGTCGGAAGGAATTTAGATGAAACGGAAAAGAAGGGAAATGAATCAGAAGGGAATGAAACACAGAACAACCAGGATGTGAGTTATGAAGAAACAGTTGAAAAACATTGTGTTGAGAGAGTTGAGGAAACTGAGGTGATTGTTCCTCAATGTGAAGTTGAAACTGGACACAGGAATGATCATGAAGGTGCTAGAGAGGTTGGTGATAGAGATGATGAAATGGAGGAGATGGGTGATGAAGATAGTCTTTCAGAAATGTCTGACTTTACTTCTCAGAGTGGTGATGATCAGTTATATACAGTGAATGAAATCAATGAATTCTTGGATGAAACTTTTGGAAAGACTTTTGATGTCAAGAGTTTTTTTCCTGATGTTGAAAGATTCGTGAGATTGGTAGTTAAAATACAGAAAAGTGTGGGATTTGAAGAACTGAGCCGAAGGAAAAGATTTAGACTGAAGAAAATTGTGACAAAATTACGGAAAGGGAAAGAATGGGTTAAAAAGAAATACACATAATGGTTAAGTCACAAAGGGTGTTGTTTTCTTTTTTTTCTCTTCTGATTGTTTGTCTTTCTCTTTTTTCTCTTTTTATGGAGAGCATAAAAATAGGGACAATTAATATCAATGGAGGAAGGGATTATAGAAAAAGAGCCGCTTTGTATGAATTGATTCAAAACAAACATATGGATATAATTTTTTTGCAAGACCCATAGTGATCTAGGTAATGAAGTAGAGTGGAAGATGCGGTGGGAGGGTGAGATCTTTCTAAGTCATGGATCTAATCTAAGTGGGGGTGTTGCAATTCTGTTTTCAAAGAAGCTCAATATGACTAATGTATCTTCTTATGAGATAGATAAGGGCAGAATTCTGATTGTACAAGTGGAGCTAATGGGGTTTCCATTTCTTTTTATGAATGTTTATTCACCAAATAATGGAGCAGAAAGGGTAGAATTTTTTACAAAATTATCGTGTGAATTAAAAAAAATAAAAATTGATAATGAATGTATGGTTCTTGGGGGTGACTGGAATTGTACCTTAGATTTTACATTAGACCGAAATGGTGAAGAACCGTATCCCCAGTCTGCTATTTCTTTAAGCAGTATTATAAGGAAATATGAATTGTCTGATGTATGGAGGGAGAAACGTCCAACAGTGAAAAAATATACATGGGTTAAAGCCTCTCATGATCATATTAGTGCTGCGAGGTTGGATAGGTTTTATGTAAGTAAAAATAATTCTAATAAAGTTTTAAAAGCTAATATTTTTCCAAATGGTTTTACTGATCATCATTTGTGCATGATTGAAATGAGTTTAAAAAAGTCACAGCGTTGTAGTTATTATTGGCATTTTAATTTGAATCTGTTACATGACGCTATATTTTGTGAAAAATTTGGGTTATTTTGGTCTAAATGGCAAAAACAAAAAAATGATTATGAAGATTTAGTGCAATGGTGGGAGATTGGAAAAGCACAAATAAGAATTTTCTGCCAGAACTATACAGCCCACTCAAATAGCCATGTAAAGAACACCATTAAAATGCTTGAAAAAGAGATAACTGAAATCGAAAAAGGAATTATTGAAGAAAATGCAGAAGAAGTGGAACAATTAAGAGAAAAAAAGACTGTTTTGGCTTCTTTGTTCAATGAAAGAGCAAAAGGTGCTTTAATAAGAGCCCGTTTTTCTTCATTACGAGAAATGGATGCTCCGAGCTCTTTTTTTTTCAACTTGGAGAGGAAAGAAGGAGAAAGAAAACTTATGTTACATTTGAAGCTACCCGATGGGACTTTAACAACTAATCCAAAAGAAATGAGAAATCATGCAAAGAACTTTTATACTGATTTATTCAAAGCAAGAGACTGTGACATTAATTGCATGGAAGACCTATTAAGAGACCTACCAAAGATCAATGATGATCAGAGACGATGGCTTGATGCCGATATCCAACTGGATGAAATATCAGAGGCGGTAAAGAAACTATCCAATGGTCGGTCCCCTGGCATTGATGGACTTCCTTCTGAGTTCTATAAACAATTCTGGACTATCTTAAAAGATGATGTACTCGATGTTTTTAGACTCTCTCACAGGAAAAATGAACTGCCAACTAGTTGTAGAAGAGCAGTTCTATCTTTATTACCAAAAAAAGGTGACCTAGGATTGTTAAAAAACTGGAGACCAGTAGCCTTACTGTGTACTGATTATAAAATTCTAGCTAAGTGTCTTGCAAATAGATTAAAACATTTTTTAGAGTATGTTATTAATGATTTCCAAACGTATTGTGTGCCAAAAAGAACAATAATGGACAATCTCTATCTTGTGCGTGATATAATGAATTTAGCAACTGCTGGTAATGAGGATATGGGTTTTCTGTCAATTGATCAAGAGAAAGCTTTTGATAAAGTGGATCACCTGTATTTATTTGAAACTCTTAAAGCTTTTGGTTTTGGTGAGAATTTTATCTCTTGGATCAAACTGTTATACACTGGAGCTTCTGCATTGTTAAAGGTTGGAGGTGGGCTGAGTTATCCAGTTTTAGTTCATAGGGGTATAAGACAAGGATGTCCTTTGTCAGGGCAGTTGTACTCACTAGCAATTGAGCCTTTACTATATAAACTTAGGGAGAAATTACAAGGTTTTTTAGTGAAAGGTTGTGAAAACAAACCAATCACTCTTTCGGCCTATGCTGATGACATCACTGTTTTTATAAGAAGTGATAAAGATGTAATGAATTTAAAAAATGTTTTAAATATTTACGAAAAGGCTTCGTCAGCTAAAGTAAATTGGGAAAAGAGTGAAGGATATTTATTAGGAGACTGGCAGGGAAGGGCGCCCCCAGTGCTTCCAGGGGGAGTTAAATGGGGAAGAGGGGGTTTGAAGATGTTGGGAGTGTTTTTAGGAACAGATCAGTATAGGCAGAAGAACTGGGAGGGTATGGTGGAGAAGATGCGTGCCCGATTGTCTCGATGGTCGTGGGTGCTGCCCCAGCTGTCGTACAGGGGTAGGGTTTTGGTCACCAATAATCTGGCTGCATCTGCATTATGGCACAAAATGAACGTTCTGGATCCCCCGGAAAGTGTCGTTGATGAACTCCAAAGAAAACTAATTGACTTTTTCTGGGATGGGCAGCATTGGAAAAAATCTGCTGTACTTTTCCTACCTGTTCAAGAGGGAGGACAAGGCCTGATGGACATTAAGAACAGAGTAAAGACATTCCGACTTCAGGCAGCACAAAGATTGCTGTATGCGGAGCCGTGCTGGGCTGATACAGCGCGTGCTGTGTTGAGGACAATGAACATTTTCAAGTACGATGTGCAATTGTTTTTTATCAAATTGGCCAACATGGACTTGAGGAATGTTTCTCCTTTCTACAAGGCAGTTCTGAGAGCATGGACTTCAGTTTTTAAAGTTAAGAGAGTTCTCTCAAACATTGGACTTTGGACAGATAATGAACCTCTCTTTAATAACCCGCTGATACCAGCACAGGCACTGGAGCCCAGGAGCATTCAGAACGTGATGGCAAGAGCGGGGTGTACAAGAATCGCTGACCTAAAGACTGGTGAAAACTGGAAGAGTCCAGAGGAGATGTGCAGTAAGACGGGTATCAAGTCCATAAGGATAATAACAAGAATAATGGAGGGAATTGTTTCTGCATTGCCTTCTGTCTTCAGACAAAGCTCAGAGAGAAAAGAGGTTCCTGAACAGAATGGAGAGAGTCTTTTTCCCCAAGTGGAAGTTTCAGGAGCGGTGGATGAAGAGCCAGAGGAAGGTTCTCTATTTATTTCTCTATTCTCTCTATTTGCGTGAAGGTGTCTCATTATAATGTGCTCAAAGATTGTAAAGAGACAAAGTGGTCAGATGTGTTGGGGCCAGGCTCTTCCCCTAGGTACAGCTGGAGATCCCTGTACAAGCCTCCCATAGAGAAACGCACTGCGGATCTCCAGTGGAGGCTTGTTCACTGGGCGGTAGCTACAAACAGGCATGTGGCACACATTGACCCCACTGTAGGGAAGGAATGTCCTTTTTGTGGCACTGAAGAGTCAGTAGATCATTTGTTTTTAAGTTGTTTAAGATTGAGAGGATTGTTTCAGATATTAGATGGGTGGGTTAGAGATTTTGGGGTAGGATTTAACAATGAAGTTTTTATCTTTGGACCAAAGTATGTTGCATCAGATAGGAAAAAAATCTCGTTAATTAATTTTGTGGTTGGAGGAGCAAAGATGGCAATATGGTTAACAAGGAAAAGGAAACTGAAAGGAGAGGGGGAAGTAGGTCCTGAGGTGGTTTTAAAGGCTCTTATAGCATCTAGAATCAAGGCAGAGTTTGCATATTTTAAACTAATGAATAATATGGACAGATTTGTTGAAATTTGGGCTTTGAATGATGTTTTGTGCACAGTGGATTATGAAAACGAGCTGGTGTTAAATCTATGAGCTTTTGTGGCAGGAAAAGGAAAAAAAAAAAAAGTTTAAATGAAGATTGTAATTTTTATTTCAATACCTTGCTATGTTTATGAGATTGCATGAGTTTTTGTGTGGATATGTGTATTTATTAATGTACATTTGAGAAAATAGATGTTTATGAAGAATGTCTATATAGTGTATAAATAAAGGTGTGTTAAAGGTCTCTCTCTCTCTCTCTCTCTCTCTCTCTCTAGAGACAGCAAACACTGCAGGACAATCAGGCATTCAAGTAACATGTTAGTGTGGTTTATATTTTATTTTTAATGAGAGTGCAACAGGCGGTTTCTGGAAGTAAAAACATTTACTTTCTCCATACGGAAATTAATTTTAAAGACAGACCTACAGTGAGCTAAGAGGTTGTTAATACATGGTATTTGCTTCTGATAAAGCCTTCAGCTTATTCTTCAGCTTATTCAGTCCTGCTGAAAACTACATTACCCATGAGGCATGATGCTGTAGTGAAAATGATGTCAAACATAGTTTTTAAAAAAGCAACACACTCCAAAATAGCTCTGCCCCACTCCCATGAAGCACTGCACATGACAAAATCTCCCTATATTCTAAAAATACTGAAATGTTTGTATAAGCTTGCATATGCATATTTTGCATATTTATATATATAAATATATATAGTTTTTAAATCACTATGGGAAATAAGAATGAAAAAATGGGGAGGCACTGTTGCACTCTATGTATAATGAACAATTGACGGATGAACTGACAGATATTTTGTGTAAACAGGCAAAATCTCTGCATCTGATGATGGCCATGTGTTTTCGCCGATCATAACTGGTTTAACTCTTGGCTCCTTTGAGATCAATATGACTTCTGGCAAACCAAATGTGCCGGCATATTGTACGTGTAATACACAAGAAACTATTAAAACAGTTTTCGCTAGATGTAATGTATAAAATTATTCTTAATGAATCAGTCGTAGTTAACTATTTGGGACCAATTTTAAGGAAGGTTACATTCTGGTCTAACAGTGTCGTGTGCAAATTTGCAATACAGAATTTTTTGTGTTTTTGGTACTATCGGATCGAGTTTTGTAGAATTTAGTGTCATGCTCCTGGATTATTCAGACTCAGAATTGTAACTATTACTACAGCCTTTATCAGCCATTTATTTTACTGCAGACTTATCAAACTTATTTATTTACTGCAGATTTTATCAAAGGCATGAATTAACTCAATTCATGGCAGCAATAATAAAATAAGAAAAAAATGAATAATTGACGGATGAACCAGTGGCGGATACAGAACGTGACAGATGGGTGGGCCTGGATTAAGTCGAGGTGGGCCTATATTTTGTATTAGCTTTACTTCTTGATAGGCTATATTTATGGAGATAAGAAATAAAAACTGCGCTGTACAGCTATGATCAGCTGTTCTGCCGAGCTTTCGAAGTTGTTAGGAAATGCCTAAGCTGACCAGTTGGTTTTTGTCACATGACCTGCGGTGCGCACTCTGAAAAGTTGAGATGTTTTCATCTCGCCGCGGCATGCGCGCCTGGAAAATCGAGCGCGCTGCAGCCTGCACCACATGCGTATGGCAAGCCAAAATATTCATATACGCCTGGTCAGGTGTCTGATTTCACACTGACCCGTCAAAAGCATGCGGGACGCGCGATTTGCCATAAAAGTGCGTGTTCTTAACGTGCACTTTGTGGTCACGGAAAACGCGCGTCAAAAACTCGTGGTTTATGCATACACTTTTTTTTAATAAATAATGTATAAAACCTTATTGTAAAGTGTTACCAGAATTACAACTGGAAAATTTGCGAGATGTGTCTCGAACGATTAGGGACTTTCCGAGGTGCTGAAATAAAAAAACAGTGAACGTGAAGCCGAGAGTTGTTTTTCTTTTCTTGTTACAAAAACACTTCTGAGGCATAAAACGCCTGAAGACAGAAACAATCTCGTTTAAATAGCAGATCACACGTTGAGGACGCAGGTTTTGATGCAAAACCGGGCGTTTCTGACGCGCGTTTTCCATGACCACAAAGCGCACGTTAACGCGAGCTTTTATGGCAAATCGCGCGTCCCTTGGCTGTCAAAACTCACGCGTTTGACGAGTCAATCAGACGCCTGACCACGTCTGTCGTGACAACGTCGCTTCCATTCTAAGCGCGTACATTTGAAATGACAAACTGGAGCGCGCAAAAGAGGCGATCTGTGAACGGGGCGGGCCTATGTCTTTCCAAGACATGGTGTTCATGTGAACAATGTGCCTCGTCCGCTCTCCTTGCAAGGGTGTCTGGACAAAATATGTACAGTGACATGACATCACTGCCAGTTTCAAACTGTGCGTTCGTGCGTTTGCTGGCGCTGAGCCAGAGATGGACGTGCTCAGCGCTTGTCATAGTGTTCGGCGGGCCGTATGGCCAAACTTAATTCATTATCATTATTATTAAAATTAAAAATTAAAATTGTTTTTATTAATCTGTTTGGGTGGGCCACCTGTCAATCTGGGTGGGCACGTGCCCACCCAGGCCCACCCATAAATCCGCGCCTGGGATGAACTGACAGATATTTTATGTAAACAGGCAAAATCTCTGCATCTGATGATGGCCATGTGTTTTCGCCGATCATAACTGGTTCAAGCTCCTTTGAGATCAATATGACTTCTGCCACATCAAATGTGCCGGCATAATGTAAGTGTCATACACGAGAAACTATTAAAACAGTTTTCGCGTATGTAATGTATAAAATGAATCTTAATTAAGCAGTAGTTAACTATTCAGGACCAATTTTAAGGAATATTTGCAATACAGAATTTTTTATGTTTGTGGTGCTATTGGATCGAGTCTTGTACAATAAGCCAAGATTAATTTATTGATGTGGGGTAATGCTCCTGGATCAGACTCAGAATTGTAACTATTACTATAGCCTTTACTGCAGACTTATCAAACTTATTTATTTACTGCAGATTTTATCAAAGCCAAATACTGCCCAAAAGGGGATACTGGGAAAGAAGAGAGACAGGTTAATACATGGTTAGATTCAATCTTTATATTCTTCCCCATTTTTCTTTTTCCTGTTATTGTTTTAATTTTTATATTCTCAGATCATCAAAGGTTTCTGAAAGCAAAGACCAGTCAGTGGGTTGAAAAAAGTGAAGAACATTGATCCAATAATTGACTATTGAATAATCTTGATTGCTCAATAAATCAGTTACAAATGTGCGAGCGAATCCAACACACCAGATGAAGATGAAGAAGAAACTGCAATAACAACTGTTGTAGCCTATTGTCTGGCATTATGTACTTAAACAGTTTTAAAAAATAAAAAAAAATAAAAAATAATTGATTGGTGATGGAGTTTTAATTTTTGTATCGAGAACCAAGTATATTGTACAAGTAAGAAGAAACCAAACTGGCCATATAATAAACAATGGCAAAGTTTGTATTCCTTAAAAAACAGGCAATGTTTGAGAACCCTAATATTGGTGTAATCTCTGCGAGGTCTCAACCACAAACACAAAACTTTACTAAAGGAAAATATTATGGAAGTCATTTTCAAACTGTAATTATATTAATATTATGGTTTTCATGTTGATTTAAAGTTTTTGTTATTAACTATTACCTTTACTTCAACATCCAGCACAAAATGTTGTTCAAAAATTGTTCTCTGACCCCAAATAAACAGATAATGCTGTGTTCACAACCTACAATTAGATATTATCCTGCTTAGTGTGTGTGTGTGTGTGTGTGTGTGTGTGTGTGTGTGTGTGTGTGTGTGTGTGTGTGTGTGTGTGTGTGTGTGTGTGTGTGTGTGTGTGTGTGAATAGCTGTGCTTAAATGTTTGGTTGTATTTTTACACGCCAACATATTTTGTCACACCGTAGTGATGCAAATTACCATACTCTTGTAAAGTCTATGGTCTAACTTTAAAACATAATCTTTATACATGAATTCTAAGAAATCACTAAGAAAACAGGGGTGAAAAGCACCGTTTATAATAAATACACAAAGTATTAACGCAAAAAGTGCATGCTGTTTTACACTTAAACTATTACAACAGAATCACATCTGACTATGCAGATCAAATTGCACAAACGTAAATTCTAGTGATCAACTTGCTAAAAAGTAAATACAACATGAGCCATACAGAAAAGCCATACACTTGTGATCAGTTTTGCATGTTTGTAATTGACACTTATGTACTAGTCAATTAGGCCGTTTACATCTTGCTTCTTTTTGTTTTTGTACAGTTTGCAAAAACTATAGTCTCAGAGCGTGGTCAAACATATAGGAATTTATGAAAAAACATAAACAGATATAATTCTACATGAGATATTTCTTTTAGAACATCTTTCAGCTATGTCTACGAAACATCGACATGAAAGATGAGTATTGCTGTTTTTCTGGTACCTATAAAACTATTATACTGCAAACTCGTCTAGCTATTGCCCATTTCACAGCACAGTCATAGATACACAGTTATTTTATGTATGTGGCTAAACATCGGTTAAGCTAATGAATTACCGTTGATATTTTTACGTGAAAGGCGGAATGATTCATTTTTTATTCCGTCTACACCGATACTTTGACACAAGAGTTTTAGCCAGGGGTCTTTTAGGCCTGATCCAGAAAACAGGCGGTAAGCAGTAAGTTATGAAAACATGTGGTAAGCAGTTTTTGCCCTCATCATCAAAATTTTGTAACATCGTAAATATCAATTGTTGGATAAATTATATCTAACTATCTACAGTTATATATGAAACACGCTCAGTCGCTTTAGAGTCGGATTCTTGTTTATAGTGAACATTGTTATTGAACCGCATGTTTAACAGTGCCAGTGTTCTTAAATTGTTTACCACGGTCTCATTTTCAGCAACACTATCGTAACACTTATCGTATTTTGTATGGTGTCTTCGTTACGCTTTCACCCCATGGTGGATATCTGTTTCCTACAGTTAGCTGTAATGTTAGCGAACTCCAGGTCTTCTCTTTGTTCATATACGACAGTATTCGCATGAATTTTCTAGATTTTAATAAAATGATGGTTTAAACCACATTATATTATTATACCATCATAGTTTTTAAATATCTCTTAACTGTATATTTTATATTTTAACTCTTTATGCGAATGCGAATACAGAATACCGCACAAGGATCTCTGAAATATTTTTTTCGTGTAAAACATCTATGTAGGTCGTAGAGCTATCTATGTTTTTAAAAATACAAAGACATCTTTCTCTAAGCGACCCTCAAAATCTGGGGTTACAACACAACACAGTGCTTCCGTGTACGATGATTTATCAGAATCACGGAGGACGTAGGATCATAGGACGTATTCAACCGATACACTGCTGTGAAAAAGGAACGAATGATTATTAATAGTCGGACGAATACAATTTAGGCATAGCATAATAATTATGATTAAAAAATCTTACCATCTGGCGTAACGTCTTCGACACTCGGCGGCGTGACTGTCACTAGAATTGAATAAATATAAAAATAAATATAAATTATAATAAATTAAGAATATGAAATAATAATAATAAGTTGTTAAATAAATAAAAAAGTATGATAGATACAGAGTTAAATAAAGTGTGGAAATACTACATTTAATGTCATACGGCATATAGCATATAAATGCATGAATAATAGACAAATATATACTTACAGAGGTCTATGGCTTGAAAAGCATTCAGCTCAACGTTAGACTCTAGAACACAAAATACCTATTAAAACGAAACTTATGATGAATAAATTTTATAAAATATGAAATTCATATTCACAGACATAATAGTAATACACATACGGATCTACTATCCAACAACACTCCTTCTCATCGGCGAACATTAGTCATGTGAAAGGCAAAATAAAATTTTTTCACACCTAAAATATCTATCATACAAAATAAAAAGTATATCTATAGAATAGTAATTTAAATGTTTTTTTTTTTTTAATTAAACATCACCAATAAACACGTACATAATAAAACTAAAACCTGAATGGCTGGTGGTAAGCATGACTCTTCATAATAGAGCACATTACAGAAAAAGAAAAATCAGAATTACACCTTGGATACATCCGTCGTTAGAGAAAAATCATTACATCAGTTTTATTTAGAGCTTATGGTCATATGAAAACGTCATAGATAAAAATGTATAAGGACACTCTAACTATATCAATCTTTCAATTGAATACTATTTCTGAAATAACGAATAGACATTTAAACGATGTTTAAAACACGGATCACGGATAAACACAATCATATTACAGAAAGATGTCTCCATCTTGTGGTCAATAAATAGCATAGCAGTAACTAACCAGAAAAAGCCTGCGGCTAAAATGCTATCTAGCTATCAAACCTCAATACCCCGATAGGATAATATACCGGGTAGATATTTTTAAAACACCATTTTAAAAATCAGAATACAAATAATAACAATCAAGACGAATGCATCAGATCAAATACCATTTATCCATAGCCAGAAACCCGTGTCAGCCCTCGTTACGTAGCTGTATAAGTTAACGTTACTACAGCCGTACTACATTCAAAGAGTTTAGGAGTAACGCACGAATTGTTAACTTACACAAACGACTATCAGTCGACCATCAGTAGGCCTATATCGCAACTACAAACACTATTTCAACATATTTTTAAGTCGTATCAGCTTAAACATATACTCCGTATGAGTTTACGTATTCGGTAACGTTACGCTCACTAGCCATTTCAAACCACCACCAACATAAGCATGACTTTAATCAGTAAAGAGCAAATAAGAGTCCATTAGCCTACTCAATCGTGCTATTCTCCCCCCAAAATCCAGAACACAAAGTATTCGTTAATAATAATAATAGGACTACTATTATGTATCTGCGATAAATGCACACTAGGCCATTAAAATCGAAAGACTTTTCAAATTCATTATTACAACGCATCAATGCATGAAAAATGTTATAAAAATTTCTTACCGTGAACCTCAGGCATTGTTGGTCTCTTGAGACAGGGAAAGGATGGTTTTCTGCAGCAATATCCACAATAGTGAAAGTGAGAACTCGCGCGCTGACTTTAAACATCTAGACCGCAGCATGTGGTCTAGGGGCGGTACCTAACATGTGGGTCCGGGTATCGTTCGTTCATTTGTTTTTGCTTTAACATATGAAAACGAAAAAACGAGAAAACAACTTCTTTTTTCGTTTTTTTCGTTTTTTTAGAAAAACGAAAAAACGAAAATATGACTCTATTTTTTGTTTTCCCGTTCTTGCACGAAAATAGGAAAAACCACTTGATTCTCCGATTTTCCCCGGTGGGTGGTGCTAAATCTGATGGGCAGGATATGCATTCATTGTTTTTCAAAATAAGAGTTTTCCCAACACTGTATTTGTTGGCCTGTAAAACTAATAGTCTATATACATCAGAGAATGTCCGTTAGACGGGCTCTGTGTACATGCTCTTTGTCACCCAATTATTTGGCTTCACGGACTGAAAAAGTCTATTGAAATAGCCTAAATGTAAACATGTTCAGGCATTGACAGTTGTCAGGGTGGTTATTAGCAGGCACGTGCACACATAGACATCAAAAGGGGCTTGAGCACCTGTCCTTTTTATTCCTGGAGAAAAAGTGCCCTTTTTTTGGGGTGCTTTTTTTTTTTTTTTTTTTGAAAAATAATATATATATATTCCTGTTTGCGCACCGCTTCCCTGTCAAACAAATATATTTATTGAACAGTGTATCTAAATATCAGGTCGGAGTTCTAAAGCTCTCTCTCTCTCTCTCTCTCTCTCTCTCTCTCTCTCTCTCTCTCTCTCTCTCTCTCTCTCTCTCTCTCTCTCTCTCTCTCTCTCTCTCTCTCTCCTCATGTGAATGTCCTCACTGTGACTCACAGAAAGACGCGCGCCAGTATTGTGCGCATGCACAGACCAGAATACAGTTCTCTTTCGCGCTTGAACGAACAATAACACACACAATTATGCCAAAATGTAGTTTGTCAAGTATCTTAATAACGTAAGAGCAGTCTGATGATGGACATAAAGAGTTGTGAGAGAATGAGGCGCGTGTGAGATCCGTGTCTCTCTGGCTATGCAACCGCTGGTCTTAAAGGGCCAGCTACCAATAAAGCTTTCTGTCTGTAAAGTTAGCTAATCAAAGTACAAAAGGAACAGAGAAAATTACCCACCACTGCTCTTGACTAAATAACTTGCGTATCTTTAATAATGGTTATTCTATATATAATTTATTAGTTTATGCAGCGCAGTATGTCTGATAACTTTATTCAGTTTCTGTAGGCTATATAAGCTACGTTAGACAGGAAGGGCACAGGTAGCCTAAATATCACATATATTATGGGTTTATGTGAGGATTGTTTGAAGTTCACTTAAATGAAAAGCTTTTTTATTTTTTGAAGCCTATAAATGTTTAAAAAAAAATACTTGTGAACTGATTAATTTGTAGACATCTTTTGAAAATGAAACAATTGTGTGAGTTTGCGGAAGATAAAATAAATGTACTTTTTACATATTTTTTTAAAAAAGGAGTTGTGTACGCTCAAAAGAGTTGTTAATATATGTACTTTTTGGTTTAAAAAAAGTTAAAAAAAAAAAAAAAAACCGTAAATTTTGAGAAGTGCCCTTTTTTTTCACTTGAGCCCCTGCACCTCAAAATGTCTGTGCACGTCCCTGGTTATTATCAGACAAAAGGCAGAATGGAGAGAAAGGCCCTTCTGCCTAGTTTATATTGCATTCCTTCGCAATATAGGTTACTTTTGCCTATAGCCTATATTTTGTTTATAGCCTATATTTGAACAAAATATATTGTTTATATATAGGCTATAGTCTATAGGCCTATTATAGGTATTTTGTTTCAATTCTCACACTCCAGTTTACGGTGATCATGAAATCGCGCTGGAATGTTTTATTTTATTTTTTACAAAAAAATAGATTTTAGTCGTGATTTTACAAAATCACAACGTTCTCTTGTTATTGTGAGTTTACACAAATAAAAGAAGTTGCGAATAATGTATTATTATTTTCTGTATGACCAGAAATGATAGAGTATTTTAAGTTGTTTCCACTGTTGATAGGAAAATGCAAGTGTTCGCGCCCGCGCGCTCCGCCATGCATACACACACACACACTTGGATATGCGTCAAAATCTTGTGTTTATTTGTGAGAAATCTTAGACCTGTATTATTATTGTCAAACCTGTATTATGAATGACATTTGACGAATTGCTTTGTTCCTTTTTTGGATAAAAGCGTCTTCAAAATATGTAGCCTAATAAATGTTATAATAATGATGATAATTATTATTATTATTTGCGCAGGCTACACGGACCCCAAACACGCCATGTCTTCTAAGTCAGGTCACTTTAAATGCGCAAAAACAGTTTTCATTGCAGTTTTGCAAATATTCCTTTTTCGAATTCCATGAAAAACCACCTCATACGAAAACTTTTTTGCGATAAAGGAGAGTTTTTGCGAAATTGACGTGTTTCCATTGTGTGTATTTTCAATTCGCAATTTCAATTAGCGCAATTTGATGGGTAATGGAAACTTTTCCAATGAGCCCTGTTCCACGTGAGCCTAACACAGGTTCAAATTATTCCTGAATGCAGCTATACTTTATCATGTAGTACCAAAAAAACATGGCACTCCTTTCCATATAGATAATTTTATTATTTTGAATATGTTTTAAATATTCCCTGCTTTTTTAACGTCTAGGCGAACATTTTCTCAGAGTCTCTCTTTTTTTCCAATGTGACAGATACAATCTCTAACTTTTGACCCAAACAGGTGTTACTTAAATTTATGTGAATGTAAACATTTTTAAATGGTTTCTAAACAAAATGTCCTTGGTATATTTGGCCCAGAATCTGTGATAAACAGTAGGCTGTAGCTATGTTTCATCTGCATTTATTATAGTAAAAATAATCCAGCATGTTTTTAGTAGGCCTACTCGATCGAATTCAAGATGTATACGCTCAGATCAATGAGGCTAACTTGTATGCCAGATATCCAGGAAATCCAGGAATTATTAGCCGTATTTCCACTGTCTGGTGGTCATGTGCGAGCGAGGGCAATAATCAGCCCAAAGTAGTGACTTGAGCGCTTAATAGTGCGCGCGCACGCACCGAAAGGGTCTTTTCGCGATTACGGTGTAGTTTGAAAGACGGCGGGGAGCACGGAATAAAATACCCGCCCCTTAATATCCTCCGACCTAGAGCTTCGAGGCCATAATCAAACGCACAACCTGATATTTATCGTTATTTCTCGAAGAATAACACACGTGTTGATCCGCATCAACTCCATTGCGATCGGTTCAATTAGGCTTTTAGTCCAAAAGAGCGCACATTCAGAAAAATCTTATGTTCATGTTGCAGGTCCCGGCTCAGGAGACCCAGCTGGCAGATTACTGTGATCTGTAAAACAGGATTCAATGAAAGAAACGAGAGAGTCACGTCTGCTCCTTCACAGCTCCTCTGCATATATCTTTATTTAATGCACAATAAATCAATTAAACACAACAGTTGCTTTTAAAGCATTAATTCACATTCTTTTGTCTGTCTTATTACATCACTTTTGTCACCAACATCAAAATAAATCACCTTTTGTCTCATTTCTTCACTTTACCATCTTTAGTTAACATTTAACTTATATATTATATTTTATAATTAGTCATACCAATATTCTTTAGCACAATGAGATTAAGTATGAACTTAATGCATATGAACTCTGAAAATGTATATTTCAAAAGGCACTTGCTCCTTTAAAGCATTGTGAAACAATTCACTTTTTCTCCTACGTTTCTATCAGTGCCCGATCACGTGACTGACAAGCGCGCCAAACGCGATCACAGAGAGAGCTTCAAAGATACACTAAACTCGACATATTAACCAGTTAACACGAGCTAACAAACTTTTTATGACACACACAAACTATTAATACAACAGTATAGCTAGATATAATGACCACTGGAGCGAACTTATCTCATTTCCTCATATTAAAGTGAGCATACATCAAGACAACAAAACATCAGCAACTTAAACACATTTAACACTTTACATTCACTGAACAGTAATAGTGATAGTGCAATCGCTGGTATAGTGACATAATGCTATCTTGAATGTCCATATTTTTACCTGTAAAACAGGATTCAATGAAAGAAACGAGAGAGTCACGTCTGCTCCTTCACAGCTCCTCTGCATATATGAGGGAGCATGCGCAGTTCACGGTTTCGTCCGCGACTCTCCAGCCAGAATGTCAAAATAAGAGTTATTTTTGTCCATATAAATGTAAATATAAGTTTGTTAATTTGCATACAAAATAAACCAATCATGTAATCATTTTACTCACAACCATATTCCAAAGAAGGGAAAAAAAAACACAATTGTGTATATACTTTGTGTGTATCACACTCTCCCTGACAAAATAAGAAAAGCTCCAGTGGTCAACTTCTTTCCTCCAATATGTGCAATCAACAAACGGGCACAGTGAAATTGTAAGGCATGTATGTGTGTGGAGTGTATGAATTGGGATAACCAATTTGTGGTAAATAGCTATTTATACCCCAGAAAGGTACGTGTGTGATCGGATAAGCGGTTACTGCATTAAGTGTCGGGTATGGCCGTAGCACCGGCTGACCTAGAGTGTCATAAGTGTAAATCTGTCGTGGCCTTTTCTCTCTAGTAGACCTTCTTCCTTCAGCTTCATCCTTCACACTTGGAGTTTCGACCGCCCTTGCTACTCCCTCTGACTCAACACAAGCAGCTGTTTCTCTCTCCTCGTCCACATAATCCTCCACAGGTGATACCAGGTAAGTATTTGGTTCTCTTTCTGGTGAATTATCCAGTATCCTTGATACTCCCCTTTGTGTTTGATTGAACTCTTCTCTTACAGGTGCTCGCTCAGGTAGAGGACTATTCATTGGTTCGGTCCAGCTAACTGGGTTTCTCAGCCAGTATCCTCCTCCACTACTTTCCTCATCTGAGTCCGTCATGTCACTGTCTCGTTCTCCAACGTTTTCTCTGTTGGGTGACTGACCTCTTTTCTCTTTTTGTCTTTCAGCTTTTGTCGATCGGAATGTCGTCGTGGGAGCCTCCACAGGTAAGTCATTCACCAGTAGTAGTAGATTCCGATGCAGTGTCCTCGTTTTCTTACTGTCCCCATTTTCAGGGGAGACTACATAAACTGGGTTATCAGATACCTGTCCCTTCACCACGTAAACCACCTTTTCCCAGTAGGATCGTAACTTCCCTGGACCCCCTCGTTCTCCAAGGTTTCTGACGAGCACTCTGTCTCCCACTTTCAGTACCACCCCTCTCGCCTTCCGGTCATATTGAGCTTTCCCTCTCGCACTTGCTTGACGACTGTTTCCCTCAGCAATCTTGTATGCCTCAGCCATCCGCGCTGCCCACTGATTTGCATATCCCTTTGTAGTGACTCCGTCCGTTTGCTCCACCAGGCCGAAGATCAGGTCTAATGGAAGGTGAGGATGCCGTCCGTACAACAGGTAAAAGGGAGAATATCCAGTGGACTCGTGCCGGGTACAGTTGTAGGCATGCACGATTTGAGGTAAGTGCTCTTTCCACCTCTCTTTTTCTTTGTCCGCCAGTGTCCTCAACATCTGTAGAAGGGTCCGATTGAACCTCTCGACTGGGTTTCCTTGGGGGTGGTATGGCGACGTTCGAGAGTGGCCGATTCCAGCAAACTGCTGGAGAGTGCGAAACAGTTCATTCTCAAACTCACGGCCCTGGTCATGATGTAACTTGGCCGGATACCCAAAGCGTGGAATGTAATCTTGGAACAAACGCTCAGCTGCAGTCCGCCCTGATTTGTTCTTGGTTGGGTAGGCTTGGGCGAACCTTGTGAAATGGTCCATGACGACCAGGATATATTCATATCCCCCACGGCTCGGCTCCAGATGCAGGTAGTCAATGCAGACCAGCTCCATAGGTGAGTGTGTTGTGATGCTACCCATGGGTGCTCGTACATGTACAGTCGGTTTCTTCTGTTTTATACACGGGCACTTTCTGGTCACGTATTCTTCTACTTCAGCTTTCATGTATGGCCAGTAGAACCGTTCCCTCACCAGGCTTAGTACTCGCTCCGTACCCACGTGCCCCATCTTGTCATGGAGGTGCTCGAGTACCAGCTTTTTGTACTTGCTCGGTAAGACAAGCTGCCGTCTCTCCTTTGTTCTTCGATATAGGAGTCCTCCCTCAAGATGTAGCTTATTCCACTCATACATCAGCTTTCGGTTGGTTCCTGTCAAAACTCCCCTCATCTCGTCTGTCAGGATGACACCCTCCTCCTTCCATTGTCTCACTTGAGAGATTACAGAATCCTCTTTCTGGGATTGAATCAGTTCATCCTGTCCTATTGTCGGCAACCAGGTGGTGGGTTGATATGGTTCATCCTCCCCAGTCGACATATACAGGGCAGCGACCCAGGCCACGTCCTTCATCTTCGACACGTGACTGCCCTCCCATGCTGCTTGTATTGCCCCCGTGGGTAACCCTTCCGTACACTGTGAAGTGTATTCATCAATGTCCAGGGGAAGACGAGACAAGGTGTCTGCGTCGATGTTGACCTTTCCTGGCCGGTACTTGACATCAAACCGGAAGTCAGACAGCTCCCCGACCCACCGATGGCCTACTGCGTTGAGCTTTGCCGTGCTCATCGCGTATGTCAGGGGGTTGTTGTCGGTGTACACTGTGAAGTGTGGGGCGTAGAACAGGTAGTCCCGGAACTTCTCGCACACCGCCCACTTCAATGCCAGAAACTCAAGTTTACCACTGTGCAACCTGTAGTTCCTCTCCGTCGTTGTCAATGTTCTGGAACCATATCCTATTACTCTCAACCTCCCGTCTTGTCGCTGGTATAGGATAGCCCCTAGGCCCCTTTCAGATGCGTCAGTGTGGAGCGTGAAGGGTAAGTTAAAGTCCGGATATGCCAGTATAGGTGGGCTTGCTAACATACCAATTAGTTCCTCCAGGATTTGTTGGTGGTCCCTGGTCCATTCTACTGGAGTTCTGGAGGGAACTTGTGGGCCTTTAGCTTTCTTCCTGCTGCGAGTATCCAGTGTTGCTCCAGGCTTCCCCTGCAGCAGTTCGTACAAGGGTTTTGCTGTCCTGGAAAAGTCTTGAATGAAGGCGCGGTAGTAGCTGAGGAACCCAAGTAATCTCCTCACATCACCTACAGTCTGGGGAGTCCTGGTTGTTAAGGATCGGACAGCCTCCAGGTCCTTAGGATCTATCCGCACTCCTTCCGCTGATACCAGCCGTCCGACATACCTGACCTCACTCCGGAACATTTCACACTTTGCAGGTTTCAGCTTTACACCATGATGCTGGAGGGCCCTCAACACTCTACGGATGTTCTCAACATGCTCTTCAAAGGACCTCGCATAGCATAAGACGTCATCTAAGTATGGGATGCAGCACTCATCCCTGAGCGAGTCAAGCATTTCCTCCATACTGCGTTGGAAGGCAGCAGGCGCATTGGACAACCCAAAGGGTATCCGGACCCACTCATACAGCCCCCAGGGTGTGATGAATGCTGTCATGTGTCTGGATCCCTCTGCGATGTACCCCTGGTGGTACGCTTTGCCTTGGTCGAGAATGCTGAACCAGGAGTATCCCCCAAGGGTGTCAATTAGATCCTGTATCCTAGGCAATGGGTGACGGTCAGGGATGGTTTTCCTGTTCAGAAGCCGGTAATCAACACAGAGTCTCAGTTTGCCATCCTTCTTGCGGACACAGACTACTGGAGCGGCGTATGGTGACTTTGATTTGACTATCCATCCTTTCGCTAGGAGATCTTGTATGTAGCTCTTTACCTCGTTAAACAAGGGTTTT
Organism: Chrosomus eos; assembly: GCA_036326025.1. Taxonomy (NCBI): domain Eukaryota; kingdom Metazoa; phylum Chordata; class Actinopteri; order Cypriniformes; family Leuciscidae; genus Chrosomus; species Chrosomus eos. The sequence continues at coordinate 49,112,110 of CM070823.1, forward strand.
GGCACTGATGAATACGCCCTCTGAACCGGGATGTCGTCTTTAAGTGTGATCGGCATCTGCAAGCTGGGTATGCAACCAATGTCATTGTCACCTCTGCTGAAGGCACCAGACTCCTCATACAACATTCTTTGAACAACCTCTCGTTGGCCCTCTTCCAGGTGGTCCAGGTTGACAGGTGGATGCCACAATGATGTTTTCACCTCATCTTCTCGAGTGGTCACAGAATGGATCATTGTCTGCGTTGGCTCACTTGTTTTACCAGGCTCCACTAATATCCTCTCAATCCGCTGTAATGTTCCAATCACTGTGCCACGTGGCAGGGTCACATCACCCACTGTGCTATTTCCAATGGGTACGGAAACACAAGGGTCACTTTGGGGTTGTATTTCTAAGAGCCCCTCTCCAATGTCCAAGAATCTTAAATGGTCACTATTTTCATGGGGCTCAAACAAGACCACTGCGTCAGACTGTGTCATCTTCAAAGGGATTCTGCACTTCACCCAAGTCACCTGTCCTGCCCGGATAACGACCCCTCTTGGACCAACCTTCAAGTGCCCGTCTTCGTTATCTTCTTCAGCAGCTTGGATCACCTTGACTAAAGTTTGTGCCTTTTCGCGAGGGATATCAATGGCCCCAGCCAGTAGTGAGGTAAGTGTTGGCATCAACTGCTCAGACTGCCCTTGAATCAGTTCTTCAACTAAGTTGAAACCCAGGAGTGGTCTCTCAATTGGCATCTTACTCACCAGGAATGGGACATTAATAGATAGACTTGGGTCCTCGTTTCCTAGCAGATTGACTGTGATGACCGCCCAGCCGTCAAATGGGATGAGGTCTCCATTTACAGCGTAAACTTTCAGATCATCTTGACACCCAAGAAGTTCCCGAAGCGGCCGCACCTCAACACTTGGCAGATATTTCTCTTTCCACTCACGGTCCACCATGCTGACTTGGGCACCTGTGTCGAGTAATGCCCTCACTGTCAAGCCATTCAAGTTGCACTGGGTCAGTGCCTTGCTTCCGATCAATTTGATTATGTTGTCATTTTTGGTCTTAAAGGAGCCCAGAACACTTGCTCCTTGGCTCCTGGACCTCACCTCATTTATAGATCTGTTTGTTTGTCCCTGGTGCTTGTGTTCTTGTTCTAGCACCTTCTCCCTCCTTAGGCATGGCCGGCTTTGAGGGAGCAACGTCTGGTAGGGGCACTGGCTGTGCGGTCACTGGTTGCCCCTTTGCAGTGGCCGGTTCCCGTTTCCCTGTCGCTGAGGTCGTCGTAGGCACCCCACTGCCTGGTGTCCCTCCTCACCACAGATGAAACAGTGCGTACAGTCCTGCCGCCCTTCGTCCGCACACCGCTGACAGCATCGCCAGCGGCTTACCCGGCGAGAAGATGGTTGGCTGGAGGAGCATTGGCAGCCACCCTCCGTTCGTACTGGCATGGAGTGTTGTATCGCGTCTACCATGCTGGTTAGAGCATCAATCCTGGCCGTAAGAAGCTTAATCTGTTCGTCCTGCCCTTTTTGTGCAGCAAACCCTTTTGCAGCTTTCACATCTCCACCAGTTTCATCGCTAACTTGGGCACTATTAGCCATGGATGGTTTTGCCCTGGTTGGTGGGCCCAGTCGACGCAGCCTCTCATTCTCGTCACTTGTGATTTTCATAACGTGCCTGAGGATAGCATCGTCAGTTACATCACTATCAGCTAGCAAGGGTTTCAGCTCGCTGCGAATATCTTTACACCGGTGGCTTAGACCCTGATAAACAGTGTGTAAGAACACATCCTGCACCGTAGCTGCACTATACTTCCTGTCTGAATCAGCTTGTTTAGCCGCAAAGAGTATTTTTTGTTTCAACCCCATGACTCGGTACAGAAACTGTTGAGGCGTTTCGTGTTCACTCTGCTTGGTGCACATTAGTTCTTGGAATAGCTCTGTGCTATTTCGGTCTCCCAAGTGTGATTGTAAGAACCCCTTTAATTCAGCTACAGTCATGTCATCTTTGTTCATCAGCATATCTTTAAAAATGCCTGGCTTGATAATTCGCAGCACCCCTCTAACCACATCGGCATCGCTGAAGCTCTCTTTTAGACCGCTGTCCATTTGTCTGCAGACATTGTTGAACGTGATGTCTGACGAATTATCTCCAATCTGGCCACCATGTATTTTAAACTCACGGGGCTGGATATACTTAAACCCCCCCATCGGGAACGCTACGTCGTGAGCTACATTTTTTTTCGCTCAGTCTGGTACATGTGTGCTGTAGTGGCGCCTCCCTGTGGTACAGTGTGGATCAAGTTAGTGTTCTGGGTAGGTGTCATGTACTGGCGAATTTTTCTGCTAAGTTCTTCATACTCTGCAAGCATTTTACGCATGTCTGTGTTTGTTTCAGGTACAGCCCCCTTAACACTCCCAGAGTCAGGTGAAACATGTGATGTCAGATAAGGGTTATCAGTGGTGGGTGGATGTGACACATGTGTAAGGTGAGTGTCTGTATCAACATCAGATGTACATACAGCAGTGCAAATCTGTTTTGCTGATTTTACAGTCTCTTGCAATGACAACAGTTCACTCATACCTTGGTCCTCCGTCTCGAGCAAAGATTCACTTGACATGAAGGCATTGATGTACTCGTAACAACCCTCACTGTCTTCCAGGTCAAGTTCAAATGAGTCTTTACCTCGTACTGGCCCGATGACCTTGGCGATGCGAAACAGTTCATCAGCAGGCAGTGTCATCAGGTCTTTTCTGATGTCCCACACCAAGCGTTTCCTCGTACGATCTGCCATGACGTTGTTCTCTGTTGTCCTACTCGATACTGCTTTAACCTCAGGACGAAGACAGCCGCCTGTCCAGCCCTCTGTGTGCGTCTCGTTGTCACCGTTGATGCAGCAGCCACCGGCCTCTAGCCCCAGTGCCACCTTGTCCCACGGTCCTGGAATCTCTGGATCCGCCTCCTAGTGTCACATGGAGTGGATCCCGGACGAGCCCCCAAGAATCTGTTGCAGGTCCCGGCTCAGGAGACCCAGCTGGCAGATTACTGTGATCTGTAAAACAGGATTCAATGAAAGAAACGAGAGAGTCACGTCTGCTCCTTCACAGCTCCTCTGCATATATCTTTATTTAATGCACAATAAATCAATTAAACACAACAGTTGCTTTTAAAGCATTAATTCACATTCTTTTGTCTGTCTTATTACATCACTTTTGTCACCAACATCAAAATAAATCACCTTTTGTCTCATTTCTTCACTTTACCATCTTTAGTTAACATTTAACTTATATATTATATTTTATAATTAGTCATACCAATATTCTTTAGCACAATGAGATTAAGTATGAACTTAATGCATATGAACTCTGAAAATGTATATTTCAAAAGGCACTTGCTCCTTTAAAGCATTGTGAAACAATTCACTTTTTCTCCTACGTTTCTATCAGTGCCCGATCACGTGACTGACAAGCGCGCCAAACGCGATCACAGAGAGAGCTTCAAAGATACACTAAACTCGACATATTAACCAGTTAACACGAGCTAACAAACTTTTTATGACACACACAAACTATTAATACAACAGTATAGCTAGATATAATGACCACTGGAGCGAACTTATCTCATTTCCTCATATTAAAGTGAGCATACATCAAGACAACAAAACATCAGCAACTTAAACACATTTAACACTTTACATTCACTGAACAGTAATAGTGATAGTGCAATCGCTGGTATAGTGACATAATGCTATCTTGAATGTCCATATTTTTACCTGTAAAACAGGATTCAATGAAAGAAACGAGAGAGTCACGTCTGCTCCTTCACAGCTCCTCTGCATATATGAGGGAGCATGCGCAGTTCACGGTTTCGTCCGCGACTCTCCAGCCAGAATGTCAAAATAAGAGTTATTTTTGTCCATATAAATGTAAATATAAGTTTGTTAATTTGCATACAAAATAAACCAATCATGTAATCATTTTACTCACAACCATATTCCAAAGAAGGGAAAAAAAAAACACAATTGTGTATATACTTTGTGTGTATCACATTCACGTATTGCTTTACAGAGAATTATCATGTGCTCTCGAGATTTTTGAGCGCTCTCTCCACTGCCATCACAATATAGTAATAGATATAGGCTACATGTCATCAAAATAAAAAATAAAAAAAACATAAAAAAAAAAAACATTAGGCCTAACGAGTTCCCGTTTTATATATTTATAACACGAGCCTATGATATGTGAGTTAGGCCTATCACACCAACAAGAATGCTGTTTTTCCGAACATCTGCACAATCGCAAATGTGACATTATGCAACAGTTCAATAAATTTACTGAGTTGCTCCGTCCAAGAAAACAGAACAAACAGCAGAACCGCAACACGCGTTTTGTTCCTCAAAATATCTGCATTTTTGACAGAATCTGACGAGTAATTGATTCAAGTAGGCTACATTCATAAATACAGTCGTTTGCTAAACGAATTAGGATTTTTTTAACGGGGTTAGTTTCATAGAACTAAAGTAGACGTTTAATTTTTTTCAATCATTTCTATTTCTACTTTTTTTTTTACATTTAAAACATTAATCTCTTAACATAATTTATGCAATTATAATGTGCTGTGTAAATCCACATGCCATGTCTAAATAGCCTGTGTCAATCCAAAATATTTATTTTATTGATACCGACTTCCTTTTTTTGGGGAATAATAGCCACACCGCGTCTTTGCATTCTAATTGGAGGACAGATAGCTATGACAATGAATTAAAAAATATTTTTTTCTCTTGGCTTCATTATAGGAGTTTTGATCTTCTCTCAACAGAGTGAGCACATCCTGCATTATATTGTATAATGACTTTTTAATATGAGCCTACCACTAAACTTTGAGTATAGGCATGTTGCATATTAGGCCTACTTGTTCTAGGAACCTCAAAGCATATTAAAATTTTTGTGTAATTTGTGCTATACTCCATCATGATGTTTGTAGCGTAAGTAGGACCCACACGACACATAAACTCAAGCCCAGGGCCAGGGGCCCTCTGCCCCCTAAGTCCTGTATGTGCATACAGGCCATAAATAACAAATAGATATTTATATACTAAAAATATATATTATTAATAAGAATTTAAGTTAATAAAAACATCTAAAACAAAGAATAAATGTATTATTTAAATGTGTATGTCAATGCGTGAACATGTTTACATTTAGGCTATTTCAATAGACTTTTTCAGTCCGTGAAGCCAAATAATTGGGTGACAAAGAGCATGTACACAGAGCCCGTCTAACGGACATTCTCTGATGTATATAGACTATTAGTTTTACAGGCCAACAAATACAGTGTTGGGAAAACTCTTATTTTGAAAAACAATGAATGCATATCCTGCCCATCAGATTTAGCACCACCCACCGGGGAAAATCGGAAAATCAAGTGGTTTTTCCTATTTTCGTGCAAGAACGGGAAAACCAAAAATAGAGTCATAATTTCGTTTTTTTCGTTTTTCTAAAAAAACGAAAAAACGAAAAAAGAAGTTGTTTTCTCGTTTTTTCGTTTTCATATGTTAAAGCAAAAACAAATGAACGAACGATACCTGGACCCATGTGTTTTATTGCTCAAGCCCTGGTATTACACTCGTTCAAATACAAAATAAGTTAATATTGCATTAAAATGTCTTTGTTTTATTTATTACTACCCGTGTAAAATTGTTAATATTGTTTAAAATGTCGTTTTTTATTTATAGCTATCCGTGTAAATTGTTATTATGATTTAAAATAACACCTCGTTAACTAGCTATATTCCCATACAAGTACGCGATGCTCGGTAATATATTCAACTTAAAATAAATATGCCATTATTATTCATCTGCTTACGACTATTTACCGTTTCAAATAAATGATTAACTGCTAGAAAACCGTTTTAATAATAATGTTTATACCAGGGTCGGCGCCAGGACATACGGAAGGAGGGGGCCTCGATGCGTCACTGGGAGGGCCTACTATTAATGTTTTTTTTTTAAAGATTAAAAAGCCCGCGGGGGGGGGGGGGGGGGGGGGGGTTCATAGGCGTAATTTGGCGGGATTTTCTAGGCGTAATTTGCGGGATTTCAGATCGATATATTGTCCCCCACCACTTTTTGAAACATGGCACGGATGCACCAAATACAAATACATAAAACATCTCCAGTTAACTAGCAGAGCATTAATTTAGTTCGCTATTAGATAAGAGATCTAGCGCTAAAATGTTTTGTTTTTGAACTCAAGCTGCGCGCTGGTTGCCGCTGCTATCAGTGTCATGGATACAGTTTCTCTTGTGGCTCGCGCAGTCTTCACTCGGACACGCTCTTCAATCTATCGCAGTAACGGAGACTCTATTCGTTCGGTGAGATCACAATATAAAATGGACGCAAACGTGTCCCTGCTTGATAAAAACTGTAACCAATGATGAACATATTCGGTTTTTGATGAGACAGAAAAAAAACTATACTGAGGGTGGATTAGAACCCGTAACCTCTGATATGCTTGGCAAATAATCTACCACTACACCACTGAAGAACTCAAAATTAACAAAAAAAACAAAATTAATTTACAAATAGTTATATGTAGTTATAGTTCAAATATAAAAAATATATACTTAAGTTAATTATAATGTCAGGAATACATGTATAATGTAATATGTCAGGAATAAAAGGGCACAGTGGTAGCGTGCCTGTTGCCGAATCTCAGCGGCTGAAATCGCGTTCCGAGGTTCCGAGGCAGGGTGGTGCGCTGACTAGAGGTGAGGGGGCACAGTGACCCAGGTGGCCGGGCCAGGCCCCCTGGGGCCCCCTCGTGGCGCCGACCCTGGTTTATACACTGATGTAATATTTCATTCATTGATAATGAACACTGTATATACATAGTTTTTTAATCCTCTCTTTATAAGTGAGCCCATAGTGAAATTGTTTAAATAAACTCGCACCCATTGTTTTATAATTTAGTTTTATTTGAGACTGTTTTAAACGCTTAGTGAAAGTATGCTATACACACACACAATGCCACTATATTTCAGCGAATAACACCTTAAAATAAATACAACGATATTATGAATTTACTCAATACTATTTTCAATTTAAAATATTAATAAATATTCTATCAAATGTTAGAATAATGTTTAGGATTATGGTTATTTATTCGTGTAAACTATTTATTTATCACATACAAACACTCAGACTCGGCGTGAGAATATAGATGTTTATAGAGCCATGCCGACATATAGTCGCGAGAGGTGTTTTTAGGATGTAGTATTCACACTTCAACAGCTAGACAGGACGTCGCCTTACCTCGTGAAAAGGATCCGGGGAGAACCCCCATTCGGTATTAATCAGACTAACAGTGGAATAGTTTTATATACAGCTTTTAATAAATTCAGCATTCAAATAAATATTATAACCGTCAATATGTCACGAAATATCTATTATAAGCCAGACTACCCCTATAATAAATATTACATGGGTTGGGTTATAATTAGATATTATTTACTATAATATTATTCCAATAGGAGGCTAAATAGCAGCCTATACGGACTAACGGTTATAATTCACTGAAAACCAACTTAAAATAATTTATACTACATTATTTTAAATGATTGAATATTGTATAATGAATTTCTTTAAAAAAATGCTATTCGGGTGTTCATACAAACGCACTTACTTGAACACCCCACACACACACACACACACACACACACACACACACACACACACACACACACACACACACACACACATACACACACACACACACACACACACACACACACACACACACACACACACACACACACACACACACACACACACACACACACACACACACACACACACACACACACACACACACACACACACACACACACACACACACACACACACACACACACACACACATCCGACATTCATACACCCGGTGGTATGTGAGACAAATGGTCTGCAATCTCCAAATACCCAACACCTCAGAAGAGACCCACCGTTCAGGAAATGCATGCTGTAAAACCACATGAGCTCTCACTATCTTTAAATTGCTTTTTGCACACTTGCCCTAAGCATAGACATCGTGACGCCTGATCCCTTATGCTCGATATCAATAACTTTTATTTGAGATGATCAAAGAAACCCCTTTGAATGTAGTTCGCGTGTATTTATGATCTTTGACTGTAAACCATAATGTGAATATAGCGGCTACTCTGAGAGAAAGGGGAGGGGCCGCGACCCTGTCACACCGGAGACACATTTTCATTTTCAGTTTAGCAAACGGAGAGCAAACATCTCTTCTGCTTATAAAATCAAGAACTGTGATTTTAAACAGAGCCAAAAGACATTCTAATTTTCACTGATGGTAAGCGCACTTCAATATATGTTTAAACTAGTTTTAAATACTTATAAAACGGCGTCTTATTTTGTATAAATACTGTTTTATATGGTTATTTACCCATGTAAGGCAGTATTCCGTGGTGTATTAAAATACTTATACTTGATAATTCACCAGCTTATTTCAAATAATACGAACTAATATTGAAAAACTAACTATGTTATGCTGTATTGTTCAGCACGTTTATAGTTTAAATAAGATAAATTAACGACTTATTTCGGATTATTTTAAAGTAACATATTATATAATTTCTTTAAATTCTTTTAAATGTTACGGAGGAAAAACTGGTACATTTTCTCAGAAAATGTAAAAGGCTCTGTGACTTTTTTACCCATGGATAGACGCATAAAGTCACCTCATTAACTCCAACACGTGGTTTAAATAACTTTTAAAATGCTTAATAAAATTTAACATAGCAGCTCATATAATCACTATGTGTCTTATACAACAGTGCATTTTATTTTTAAAACTCAATACATCATTGCTTTTTATTTTTAAAACTCATTGTGACATTTCATCTGATCAGGAAGATTTAAGAGTCTGGTACTTCTACCAGATAGCAGCATAAATGACCTCATTAAGTTCAACACATGTTTTAAATGTTTAATACCCTTAACATCTAAATTCATCTATTTATCTAATATGACTGTCATTAATGGTATTTCTTTAACCTCTATTTCATTCTCTCCCACAGACAATATGGATGATACAGAGCCGGCTGAAAATCATATCCGTGTCAACCTCTTCATGTTCATAATCTCAGCGTTCTGTGAACATGATATAATAAAAACTACCCCTGAAAACATTCCTAACAGACACACAAACCAAATCCCCAGTCATAAACACACACACACACATAAGCAGTAAAACACGCCGGAGCCACATGGAGCCAAAAGTTCACAAACCACCTGTTGGTCATATAACGCTCCCCTGGTCATTTCCGGTCATAAAAAACAGCTGGCATAATACCATAAAATGGCCATAAATCATTTTTGACACGCGCTCCCCTATATTAACTACTGGCGCTATATAAATAAAACATTATTATATGTCTGCGCGTGTCCATCTCTTTGCATGCAAACAACAAAATGTATTTTATAATTAACCATTTTAATAAAGGATGTGATAAAAAACATGAGAAATGCTGGTGTTTTTAGACGTGTGTGTGCTGCACCATTTAAAACTCTCAGACATGCTCAGCACGATATCGCCCGATTTAAAGGGATGTCTGCTGTGTGCACGCTGAATTAAAGTGACAGCGCATGGTTCCTGGTCAAGATGAACACAGATTGACATGAAAATGTCGTTCTCTCACCATCTCACTGCAATTGCAGAGCGCTTTAATTAAATCCGATAGCTCATCAGAGTGAGGTTTACTCGCACAGAGACTGGCCTCCGTTAGCAGATCTAAGGTAGATGATAATAATAATAATAATAATAATAATAATAATTCATTACATTTGTATATCGCTTTTCTGGACATTCAAAGCGCTTTACATAGAAGGGGGGAATCTCCTCAACCACCACCAATGTGCAGCATCCACTTGGATGATGCGACGGGAGCCATATTGCGCCAGAACGCCCACCACACACCAGCTTACTGGTGGAGAGGAGACAGTGATGAAGCCAATCAGTATATATGGGGATGATTAGGAGGCCATGATGGACAGAGGCTAAGGGGCAAATTTGGCCAGGATGCCGGGGTTACACCCCTACTCTTTCGAAAGACATCCCGGGATTTTTTGTGACCACAGAGAGTCAGGGCCTCGGTTTAACGTCTCATCCGAAGGACGGGTGACAGGTGCATATGTGATTGGATGAGACGAGAGATGACAGAAGGTTTGCAGTTCATGGTATGTCCAGATAACTTGCATGTCCAGGATGTGGGCGGTCCGATTGCTACTTAAGTTTAATTTTGATGCTGTGTGGTTGTGTGTTTTTTTTCAGCCTGCTGGAAGAAGACATGTGAGTGTTTTTGAGTTGGCCAGGGCAGACATATGTAAGAAACTCCAAAGCGTTCACGTTGCCTCTGTTAGGGAGCTGAAGCTAGCCATTGGTAAAAAGCAGACTGTATATCATACCTTTGGCTGAGGTATATCAAGTCAGTCAAGTCACCTTTATTTATATAGCGCTTTTTACAATACAAATTGTTTCAAAGCAGCTTTACAGATATAACAGGAAAACAATGTTGTAATAGTATTGTTCAATTGAAAATTAAATGTCCCCAACTAAGCAAGCCAAAAGGCGAAGGCAACAGTGGCAAGGAACCAAAACTCCATCAGGTGACAGAATGGAGAAAAAAACCTTGGGAGAACCCAGGCTCAGTCGGGGGGCCAGTCCTCATTTGGCCAACGAATGAACAGTGTATGATTATGAGTTAGGCAGCATAATGTCAGGAGTCAGATGGGATCAGAACTTTCACGATATTATCCAGTTCATCTGGTTGGGTAGGGTCATCCGGCCGGTGAGGAGATGAGTGGTGAGGTGTCCATGGACCTTCACAGCCCTGATAATGCGTGTCGTCGTGTCCATGTGATGGTCCTTCATCAGATCTGGATATGCCCTGGATCCGGCGGTCTGCGGTAAACCTCGGGATAAACAGAGAGACTAATATTAGCGTAGACGCCATCCTTCTTATGATGTACAAAGTACATCAGGAATTATGGGAAGTGTTCCCGGTTCCGGCTGATCTAATCTATGCAGCCTAACATTGAATTATAGAAATCTATAATGTGTTATGTGTATGCTAAGCCAAAGAGATGTGTTTTTAGTCTAGATTTAAACTGACAGACTGTATCTGCTTCCCGGACCGTATTAGGAAGATTGTTCCAAAGTTTTGGTGCTAAATAGGAAAAGGATCTACCGCCAGCAGTCGATTTTGATATTCAAGGTATTATCAACTGGCCAGAATTTTGAGATCGCAATAGACGTGCAGGACTATAATGCGTTAAGAGCTTGCTCAAGTACTGGGGAGCTAAACCATTTAGTGCTTTGTAAGTAATCAGCAATATTTTAAAATTTATACGATGTTTAATAGGCAGCCAATGCAGTGTTGACAGAACCGGGCTAATATGGTCATACTTCCTGGTTCTGGTAAGAACTCTAGCGGCTGCGTTTTGAACTAGCTGTAGTTTGTTTAATAAGCGTGCAGGGCAACCACCCAGTAGAGCATTACAATAATCTAGCCTTGAGGTCATGAAAGCATGAACTAATTGTTCCGCATTTGTCAGTGAGAGCATATGACGTAATTTAGATATATTTTTAAGATGGAAAAATGCGGTTTTACAGATACTAGACACGTGACTTTCAAATGAAAGATTGGTATCAAAGAGCACACCCAGGTTCCTAACTGACGTCGAAGACTTAACAGAGCAGCCATCAAGTGTTAGACAGTATTCTAGGTTATTAGGTGAGGAAGTTTTTTTGTCCAATGATTAGAATCTCTGTTTTTTTCAGAATTTAGTAATAGGAAATTACTGGTCATCCAATTTTTTATATCAGCTATGCATTCCGTTAATTTTGTGAATTGGTAAGTTTCGTTAGGTTTTGAAGAAATATACAGCTGAGTATCATCAGCATAACAGTGAAAGCTAATTCCATATTTCCTAATTATATCTCCTAATGGTAGCATGTACAGAGTGAACAGCAGCGGTCCTAGTACTGAGCCTTGTGGTACGCCATACTGAACTTGTGATCGATAAGACATCTCTTCACTTACTGCTACAAACTGAAAACAGTCAGATAAGTATGATTTAAACCATGCTAGTGCAGTTCCGCTAATGCCAACATAGTTCTATTCTAGTCTATTTAAAAGAATGTTGTGGTCGATAGTATCAAATGCAGCACTAAGATCAAGTAACACTAATAGAGAGATACAACCACGATCGGATGATAGGAGCAAATCATTTGTGACTTTAATGAGAGCAGTCTCAGTACTATGGTACGGTCTAAATCCGGACTGAAAATCCTCGCAGATATTATTTCTTTCTAAAAAGGAACACAGTTGTGAGGATACTGCTTTTTCTAGTATCTTTGACAGAAAAGGCAGATTCGAGATTGGCCTGTAATTGACTAATTCTGTAGGATCAAGTTGCGTTTTTTTAGAAGAGGATCTATGACCTCTGGAAGCATCTCTTTCAGTAGCTTAGTCGGTATAGGGTCTAGCATACAAGTTGTCGATTTAGATGAATTAACAATTTTGCAAAATTCTTCCTCTCCTATAGCAACAAATGAATCAAAATGTTCCTCACGGAGACTACAATATACTCCCTGATGCGATACTGTAGTAGACGGTTGCATAGTTATAATTTTGTCCCTGATATTATCAATCTTATAAGTGAAGAAGTTTATAAAGTCATTACTGCTGTGTTTCTTATAAACTTCTGGGCTTGAAGCTTTCTTTTTTGTTAGTTTAGTCACTTGTTCAAATAAATACCTAGGATTATGTTTATTTTCTTCTAATAGGGTTGAGAAATAATTAGTTCTAGCATCTTTTAAGGCCTCTCTGTAAGCAATCGAGCTCTCCTTCCATGAAATCCGAAATACCTCTAGTATATCAGGTATGTCAAGCATGTTGTGTTGGTAATGTAGTCTCTAACAGGTGATTTGCTCTTACGTTCCAATATTGGCAATGTTTCTTTAGGAATTGGGATCTGATGACATTGCATCTTCAGAACAAATTAAAGAAACAAGACAACACGCATGCATCACTGAGGTAACTAAGAGAAGTTTATTTATAATTAATAAGCATTTGAAAAGGTAATTTTGAATAGCATGAGTTAGTTTAAAAATGAAGTGCTCCTTTCTAAACTGAATTAATTTTTCATTTTAGACCATTGAGGAACGTAGGGCTATGTGCGAGCAACAGGATCGTGAATACATCGCATCATTATTGGCGGACAGAGAAAAGGTATGTTTTTACATGGTACATTCAAATAAATTAATTTAAAAGAACGCATTATCAACTAAATTTACTAAGTTAGGAGATGAGACCACAACATTTACAGGCCCTGGAAGAAAGACGCCTTCCTTAAACTTTGTAATTCAGTCTTAAACTTTAATTCTTAAAGCTGTCAAATATAATTGATTTGTTAAAGGGGGGGGGGGGGGGGGGTGAAATGCTGTTTCATGCATAGTGAGTTTTTTACACTGTTAAAGAGTTGGATTACCATGGTAAACATGGACAAAGATTCAAAAATGAAGTTGTAAGTTTGATGGAGCATTTCTGTTTCCAAAAATACTCCTTCCGGTTTGTCACAAGTTTCGGAAAGTTTTTTTCGAATACGGGACTACGTGACGACAGCCTATCTTTCTTTTATAAATATAATAAAACTAAAGACTTTTTGGAGATATGAAGGATGCAATACTACTCTATAGGTACTCAAGATTAACATTAGATTGAGTGAAACTGAGTATTTCACCCCCCTTTAAAGGCAATTGACGAAAGACGACAGAGGATGGTATTGTTCCCAGAGCCTTCTGATTGTGGTGTCTCTCCGGTTAAAACTAATGAAAACCAGAAAATGTATGATTTTAGAATCAATTCAGGTAATGTGTCATAGTATGATATTTTGTTTATGGTACTTAAACATCCCTGCAAACTTGTCATCTTTAGGCATCAGAGTTAGTGACGAGTCTAAGATTTTGGGCCTCTTCTTTTTCTGTCTCATTAGCAGCAATGACTGCACTCTTGTTTTTCATCCAGAGATGCTCTTGACAATTCTCAAGACGCAAGGTGAAATAAAAACTAAGAGAATGGAGGGTGGGGAATATCACTTTGGCCTAGCCACAGGGTTGATGTCAAAACTTAAATCTTTGAAGCTGCCTGCTAATTTGGCCACAATTAAGCTGCAGTTCAATATAGATGGTTTACCACTATTCCCAATCAGCAGAACTCAGTTCTGGCCCATTCTGGCTACCATTAATGCTGATGACAGCAGATCGCCATTACTTGTCTGCCTCTTCTGTGGCTTTACCAAACCAAAGAGTGTCTTTGAGTTCTTGGGCCCATTTTTTGAGGACCTTAGTCGCATTCTTATAAATGGCATTGCTCACAATGGGCAGCAGATAATGGCAGAAGTGTGCTCGTTTACATGCGATGCCCCAGCACAAGCTTTTATTAAAAAAATAAAAAGCCACAATGGTTATTCAGGCTGCGACAAGTGTTTTCAAGAAGGTGAATGGCACAACAAGATGACATATCCGGAAATTAATGTTAGATTGAGGACAGACACAGACTTCAACTCTATGACTAATGATGAACACCATTTAAACCTGTGACGGCCTGCATATGTCAGGGTTTGTGCAGGTGCTGAAGACGAGGACACGGAATCTTAATATAAGAGTTTTAATAACAAAATGAAAACTTTCAAACTCAAAACAAGAACAAAACTCCAGGGCTTCATGGGTTTACACACAACCATACGTAGACGACGATCGACAAACACTGAGGGAAAACATAGGGCTTAAATACACATGGAATGATTGGATAATTAACAGAACACAGGTGATAAAACTGAACACAAACGAGGAGCGGGAAAACTTAACAGGACTAAACCAAAAACCACAAAGACAGGGGAAACCAAGATCACAAAACAGAACTTAAACACATTGACTCGTTACAGTACCTCCCCCCTCCCCGAAGGCGCGTCCTCGCGCCGTATAACATCCAAAGGGGTGGGAGGGTGGGCGCCCTGGAGGCTGACGAGGGCATGGTGCAGGTCCAGGAAGCCTCCAGGGCGGAGCAGGCTGTGGGCGTGGCCACGACGGTGCAGGCTGTGGGCGTGGCCACGGTGGAGCAGGCTGTGGGCGTGGCCACGGTGGAGCAGGCTGTGGGACCCTCGGGCGTCCAGGGCGGAGCTGTGGGACCCTCGGGCGTCCAGGGCGGAGCTGTGGGACCCTCGGGCGTCCAGGGCGGAGCTGTGGGACCCTCGGGCGTCCGGGGCGGATCTGTGGGACCCTCGGGCGTCCAGGGCGGTGCTGTGGGACCCTCGGGTGGCCATGGCGGTGCAGGCTCTTCAGGTGGCCACGGCGGTGAAGACCCTTCAGGTGGCCGTGGTGGTGAAGACCCTTCAGGTGGCCACGGCGGTGAGGACCCTTCGGGTGGCCACGGCGGTGAGGACCCTTCGGGCGGCCGTGGTGGTGAAGACCCTTCAGGTGGCCGTGGTGGTGAACTTTTTTCAGGCCTCCGTGGGTCTTTGGCCGGCCACGACGAAGGCGTATAGCGCCCCCCCAAAATTTTCTTGGGGAGGACAGGCTCAGGATCGGGAACTGACTTGACATCAACGGGCGCTGGGTCAACGGGGTCTGGGTCAACGGGGTCTGGGTCAACGGGGTCTGGCTCTGGCTCTGGGTCAACGGGCTCTGGCTCTGGGTCAACGGGCTCTGGCTCTGGGTCAACGGGCTCTGGCTCTGGGTCAACGGGCTCTGGCTCTGGGTCAACGGGCTCTGGCTCTGGGTCAACGGGCTCTGGCTCTGGGTCAACGGGCCTGGCTCTGGGGCAACGGGTTGCTCTGGGTCAACGGGCTCTGGCTCTGGGTCAACGGCTCTGGCTGGTCAAGGCTCTGGTTGGTCAACGGGCTCTGGCTCTGGGTCAACGGGCTCTGGCTCTGGGTCAACGGGCTCTGGCTCTGGGTCAACGGGCTCTGGCGTGGGTCAAGGGCTCTGGCGCTGGGTCAACGGGCTCTGGCGCTGGGTCAACGGGCTCTGGCGCTGGGTCAACGGGCTCTGGCGCTGGGTCAACGGGCTCTGGCGCTGGGTCAACGGGCTCTGGCGCTGGGTCAACGGGCTCTGGCGCTGGGTCAACGGGCTCTGGCTCTGGCGTTGGGTCAACGGGCTCTGGCTCTGGCGTTGGGTCAACGGGCTCTGGCTCTGGCGTTGGGTCAACGGGCTCTGGCTCTGGCGCTGGCTCTGGGTCAACGGGCTCTGGCGTGCTCTGGGTCAACGGGCTCTGGCTCTGGGTCAACGGGCTCTGGCACTGGCGCTGGGTCAACGGGCTCTGACTCTGGCTCAACGGGCTCTGGCTCTGGGTCAACGGCTCTGGCTCTGGGTCAACGGGCTCTGGCTTGGTGCATCATGGGACTCGGAACTGGACGGGGCCAGCACATCAGGGAACTCGGAACTGGACGGGGCCAGCACATCAGGGGACTCGGAACTGGACGGGGCCAGCACATCAGGGGACTCGGAACTGGACGGGGCCAGCACATCAGGGGACTCGGAACTGGACGGGGCCAGCACATCAGGGGACTCGGAACTGGACGGAACCAGCATTTCAGGGAGCTTGGGGCTGGGCTCAGGCGGGCAGGCGACAGGCTCAGGGGCCGGCGTGCAGGTGATGGGCTCAGGCGTTGGCGTGCAGGTGATGGGCTCAGGCGTTGGCGTGCAGGTGATGGGCTCAGGCGTTGGCGTGCAGGTGATGGGCTCAGGCGTTGGCGGGCTTGGAGCTGGCTGGAGTGGTAGATCTTCTACCAGGTAGCTGGATCCACACGCCCACAGCGTGTGGTCCACAAACTCCAGGAAGGATAGATGGAGATCCTTGACAAGAATTATCTGGGCCAATGGGTCCTTCAGTCCACCCCAGAAACTTCTTGTTAGTTTCTCCTCCTCCAACGACACATCATCATATAGCTCTAAATAGAGCCCCGCATACTCTTCGAGTGAGCGTTCCTTCTGGAAGAGGATTGGGTTTTCGAATGGGCTCACCTCTTTGTTCTTCCTCCTTCGGCTCATTATAGTTTAGGGTCGATCGTTCTGTCAGGGTTTGTGCAGGTGCTGAAGACGAGGACACGGAATCTTAATATAAGAGTTTTAATAACAAAATGAAAACTTTCAAACTCAAAACAAGAACAAAACTCCAGGGCTTCATGGGTTTACACACAACCATACGTAGACGACGATCGACAAACACTGAGGGAAAACATAGGGCTTAAATACACATGGAATGATTGGATAATTAACAGAACACAGGTGATAAAACTGAACACAAACGAGGAGCGGGAAAACTTAACAGGACTAAACCAAAAACCACAAAGACAGGGGAAACCAAGATCACAAAACAGAACTTAAACACATTGACTCGTTACAGCATACTTGTTTGTGCTATGTTTGTGTTTCAGTGGGGCGGGGCTGCAGTCCTGAGGGCGAATGGAGGACACCTGTGATGGGAGTTCTTCTTCCTGATAAAAGCTTCCGGCTCCTTGCCTTCAGGAGGAACGAGCGAGGGGTTCTCCCTCCTGCGTGATTTCCCTTTACGTGTTTTGTGTTGTTGCCGGCATTTTGTGTTTAATTGTGGTTTTGTTTGGTAAATAAATTGGTTATCTTTTGATTAAGGTTTTGCATCCCGCTTCTTTGTCACAGCCTCGTAGCTGGGCTGTGACAAACCAAACACTTTCCCTGCTAGGAAAGAGAAAATGTCAAAATGGTGACAGTGCTCCCATTAGATTACATGCATTTGTGCTGTCTTGGGGTAACCAGGAAGTTGATATATATTTGGCAACTAGGTTGTCCAGTAAATCAATCGAAGAGATATCCGTTAAATTGAAGGGACTAGGACTGTACACTCCTTCTGAGTTCAGCCGGAAACCCAGGCACCTCGCTGAAATAGACCGGTGGAAGGCTACAGAGCTTCGATATTTCAAGCTTGCTGCTGGACCCGTAGTCCTGAAAAACACCATTGCCCTTGAAATTTATAAAAATATGATGTTACTTTCTGTGGCCATGCATCTGCTGTGGTCTCCTGTGACATCAGAGGAAATGATTGATTGTGCTCAGGGGTTGTTGGCTTCATTCATAACTAACTTTGGGCAGCTATCTGTGAAAGGTGAAATTACCTACAATGTCCATCAGCTTACACACTTGGCGTCAGAATACCGTCTGTATGGTCCCTTGGACAACATATGTGCATTTCATTATGAGAATTATTTAGCGCAACTGAAGCGCCTATTGCGCAAGCCTCACTTGCCTTTACAGCAAGTAGTAAAAAGGCTCTCAGAATCAGCTATGCCGACCTCGGACACTGTGAGGAAAGGACACAAATTCATGCATCCTCATTATGATTGGTCTGTTGATTTCTTCATTAAGTTATGGAGACCAGTACTGTAAGCTTGTTACGGAAAAGTACACGTTATCATCTAGGTGCGGGAAACAAAACAAGCGGGAACCCAGTGTGCCTGTATCTTTCTCTATTGCTGTTCGATTACATGATAGAAGGTCTAAGGCCTTCAAAAGCCGTACAGCAAACCCATCTAATCTGGTGCCTATTACACGCCAAACTAAGATCGCTGTGGGGACAAAAAGTAAGACTGTTAAGTTAGCACTTTTAAACATCCGCTCACTTAAAAATAAATCACTTCTAGTCAACGACTTAATAACCACATACAACCTGGACTTTATGTTTCTAAATGAAACTTGGCTAGAAGACAGCTGCAGTGCAACAGTCCTCAATGAAACATCCCCTCCTAACTTTACTTTTATGAGTGTTTGCAGAGCGGGTAAGAGAGGCGGGGGCTTAGCTGCTCTTTTTAAAGATGCCTATCAGTGTAAGCAAATATCATTTGGGAATTACCCGTCTTTCGAATATCTGGGTATTGTGTTAAAAGGTGCTCCACGTATTTTACTTATCATTGTTTACAGGCCTCCAAAAAACTCTCCAGCCTTTGCTGAGGACTTTACAGAACTGTTATCAACAATTTCCTCAGAGTTTGACTGTTTTGCCATTGCTGGAGATTTTAACATTCACATAGATAATGCAGAAACCAATATGGCAAAAGAAATCAAAACCGTTTTAAAAACTTTTGATCTGACTCAGCATGTACATGGACCCACACATAATCGTGGACACACTCTAGATCTACTTATCAGTAAGGGTCTAAACATCTCATCAATTGTTATTAAGGATGTAGCACTGTCTGATCATTTCTGTATTTTCTTTGATATTTTGATCTCTCCTGCCATTGAAGCTAGATCTGTGTCTGTCAAGAAGAGATGCTTAAATGAGAACACTAGTGTGCTATTTATGAAGGCTATATCTTTAAAACCAAGCATATCTGCTGGCTCTGTTGATTTTCTCCTTGAATATTTTAACTCAAAAATTAAAAGTGTAATTGATGATATTGCTCCTGTGAAAGTCAGGAAGAATAGTGGTAGACAAAAAGCACCTTGGAGAAACTCAACAGCAGTGCAAAATATGAAAAGACAATGCAGAAGAGCAGAGCGCATGTGGCGGAAGACAAAACTTGTAGTCCATTATAACATCTACAAAGACAGCATCCATGCTTTTAATATGGAACTAGGCAAAGCTAGACAGACTTTCTTCTCGAATATTATAAACAGCAACTTAAACAACACACACACTCTTTTTGCTACTGTAGAGAGACTGACAAACCCCCCAAGCCAGATTCCCAGTGAAATGCTCTCAGACATCAAGTGCAGTGAGTTTGCTTCTTTCTTCTCTGAGAAAATCAATAATATTAGAAAGGTGATCAGCTCATCCTTGAGTTGCGCTGGGGTCAGACAGATCCGACCACTACCTGAGAAAGTAGTTACTATGTCTGTTTTCGAAGAAATTGATGGCAAAACTTTGGAAGAAACCGTACAGCACCTTAAAACATCAACCTGCGCCCTTGACACACTTCCCACATCTTTTTTCAAAAGTGTGTTAAACTGTTTAGAAGCAGATCTTCTAGAAGTGGTAAATGCCTCACTTCTCTCTGGGAGTTTTCCAAACTCCCTGAAAACTGCAGTTGTCAAGCCCCTCCTGAAAAAGAGCAAACTAGATAAGACCATATTAAGCAATTATAGACCGATCTCAAATCTCCCTTTCATAGGCAAGATCATTGAAAAAGTTGTCTTCAATCAGCTGAACAAATTATTAAGCTTGAATGGATACTTTGACAATTTTCAATCTGGTTTCCGATCGCATCACAGCACAGAGACAGCTCTCATAAAGATAATAAACGATATTCGCTTAAATACTGATACAGGCAAATTATCAGTGCTGGTACTACTCGACCTCAGTGCTGCATTTGACACTGTCGATCACGACATACTTCTTGACAGGCTGGAAAACTGGGTGGGGCTTTCTGGGATAGCCCTAAAATGGTTCAGGTCATACTTAGAAGGGAGAGGTTATTATGTGAGTATAGGAGACCATAAGTCTGAGTGGACATCGATGTCATGCGGAGTCCCCCAGGGCTCAATTCTTGCGCCACTCCTATTCAACCTGTATATGCTCCCAATGAGCCAAATAATGAGAAAGAACCGAATCTCTTACCACAGCTATGCAGACGACACACAGCTCTACTTAGCCCTATCGCCTAACGATTACAGCCCCATTAACTCCCTGTGCCAATGCATTGATGAAGTAAACAATTGGATGTGCCAAAACTTTCTTCAGTTAAACAAAGACAAAACTGAAGTCATTGCGTTTGGAAACAAAGATGAAGTTCTCAAGGTGAATGCATACCTTCAGTCTAGGGGTCTAACAACTAAAAATCAAGTCAGGAATCTTGGTGTGTCTCTAGAGTCAGACCTTAGTTTCAGTAGTCATGTCAAAGCAATTACTAAATCAGCATACTATCATCTGAAAAATATTGCAAGAATTAGATGCTTTGTTTCCAGTCAAGACTTAGAGAAACTTGATTTTAAAGTATTATTACTAGTATATAAATCATTCAATGGGCTAGGACCTCAATATATTGCAGATATGCTCACTGAATATAAACCCAACAGATCACTCAGATCATTAGGATCACATCAGTTAGAAATACCAAGGGTTCACTCTAAGCAAGGAGAGTCTGCTTTTAGCTACTATGCCAGCCGCAGCTGGAACCAGCTTCCAGAAGAGATCAGATGTGCTCCTACAGTAGTCACATTCAAATCCAGACTCAAAACACATCTGTTTAGCTATGCATTTACTGAATGAGCACTGTGCCACTGTTCGTCCGACTGTTTTTTACTGTACTTTATTTTATTTTTTATTCTAAACTGTTTTAATTATTCTTATTTGTTTTGATTATTTTATTTTCGCCTATGTAAAGCACTTTGAATTACCATTGTGTATGAAATGTGCTATATAAATAAACTTGCCTTGCCTTGCCTTGCCTAGGTCAGGGTTTCTCAAACTCGGTCCTGGAGGGCCACTGTCCTGCAGAGTTTAGCTCCAACCCTGATCAAACACACCCGAGAAAGCTAATCAAGGTCTTCAGGATCACTAGAAACTCACAGGTAGGTGTGTTTAATCAGGGTTGGAACTAAACTCTGCAGGACAGTGGCCCTCCAGGACCGAGTTTGAGAAACCCTGATCTAGGTCTGGGGATTACTGTTTTCAGATTGTAGATGACATGGTAGTTCAGGAGACTTACATAATTTTTCGAAAGTTTACCAAGAACGAGTCCTATGGCCAGTATCCCTTTCCATCTGCAAACATTGGGGTATATACACTTTGGGCGTTGAGCAAGAATGTCGGTGTAACGAGGCTTCAGCACATTGGCAAAAAGTACATACTTTACCCTGACAAAACACAGTTCATCAACATTCCCATCATTCATACCAATTAAAATTTCATATAGTTCAGTTTATGCATTCAGTTAATCCGTTTATCAGTTTATAAATTAATTTTTGTGTGCTTTGTTACAGTCTTTGAAATCCCCTGCCTTAAAAAAAAGACCACGTGGTGTGTTGTACAGTTCAGCAGTGGTGCAGATGAAATTCTGCCAAACACATGTGTTGAAGGGGATAAAGTCTTGTGGCCCCCGTACCCTGCTACGGACTCTATCAGGCTAAATGAGCCGTCCTGAGCCGAGAACAGCCTGGGCATGGATGGCACACATGCCAACCAATCCGTCTCCTCATAACTCGTGGTGGGTGTTCTCAAATCTGCTTTTCACAATAAGAATCTGAACATACCCCTGTCTGACAATATTTGTGACAGGAGTTCAGGTGCAGGTGTGGGCAGTCTGACTCTGTGGCACTGCCTCTGGCGGAGCCCTTGGAGATGCCCATCCACACCATGGAGGCCCTGGACCATGCGGAATAGACACTGCTAAATGGAACAAACCGCCAGACAATGGTAGTTGATTAATAGTTACATCATTCTTCTGTTAGAAAACTTCATTGATATGCACAACTTCCTTAAAATAATTTGAATATTGAATTTTCAAAGTTTGAACTAGCCCACCTGTGACAGTCATCTCTTCTGGTCGGCTCACATCACTAGCTGGAACAGCTATCTCCGCATGCACACGAAAGGCTAGCCTACTTTATCCTTGCCTGTCAGGGTTTGTGCAGGTGCTGAAAACGAGGACACGAAAGCTTCAATATAAATGTTTTAATAACAAAATGAAAACTTTCCAAACTTAAACAGGAACAAAACTCCAGGAAATCAGAAACACACAACCACACATGGACGACGATCGACAAACACTGGGAGAAAACACAGGGCTTAAATGAACTGAACCAAACAAGATAATTAACTGAACACAGGTGCAGAAACTGAACACAAACGAGGAGCGGGAAAACTAACAGGACTAAACCAAAATCACAAAAGACAGGGGAAGACAAGATACAAAACAGAACTCAATACATCAAAACGTGACAGTACCTCCCCCCTCCCCGAAGGCGCGTCCTCGCGCCGTATAACATCCAAAGGGGTGGGAGGGTGGGCGCCCTGGAGGCTGACGAGGGCATGGTGCAGGTCCAGGAAGCCTCCAGGGCGGAGCAGGCTGTGGGCGTGGCCACGGCGGAGCAGGCTGTGGGCGTGGCCACGACGGTGCAGGCTGTGGGCGTGGCCACGATGGTGCAGGCTGTGGGCGTGGCCAAGGCGGTGCAGGCTGTGGGCGTGGCCACGATGGTGCAGGCTGTGGGGCGTGGCCAGGGCGGTGCAGGCTGTGGGCGTGGCCACGACGGTGCAGGCTGTGGGCGTGGCCACGGTGGAGCAGGCTGTGGGCGTGGCCATGGTGGAGCAGGCTGTGGGCGTGGCCATGGTGGAGCAGGCTGTGGGACCCTCGGGCGCCCAGGGCGGAGCTGTGGGACCCTCGGGCGTCCAAGGCGGAGCTGTGGGACCCTCGGGCATCCAGGGCGGAGCTGTGGGACCCTCGGGCGTCCAGGGCGGTGAAGACCCTTCAGGTGGCCAGGGCGGTGAAGACCCTTCAGGTGGCCAGGGCGGTGCAGACCCTTCAGGTGGCCGTGGTGGTGAAGACCCTTCGGGTGGCCATGGCGGTGAAGACCCTTCGGGTGGCCATGGCGGTGCAGACCCTTCAGGTGGCCATGGCGGTGTTATCTTTTCGGGCCTCCGTGGATCTTTGGCCGGCCACGGTGAAGGCGTATGGCGCCCCCCCAAAATTTTCTTGGGGAGGACAGGCTCATGATCGGGAACTGACTTGACATCAACGGGCGCTGGGTCAACGGGTTCTGGGTCAACGGGCTCTGGGTCTGGCGCTGGGTCAACGGGCTCTGGCTCTGGCGCTGGGTCAATGGGCTCTGGCTCTGGCGCTGGGTCAACGGGCTCTGGCTCTGGGTCAACGGGCTCTGGCTCCGGCTCTGGGTCAACGGGCTCTGGTTCTGGGTCAACGGGCTCTGGGTCAGGGTCAACGGGCTCTGGCGCTGGCGCTGGGTCAACGGGCTCTGGCTCTGGCGCTGGGTCAACGGGCTCTGGCTCTGGCACTGGGTCAACGGGCTCTGGCTCTGAGTCAACGGGCTCTGGCTCTGAGTCAACGGGTTCTGGCTCTGGGTCAACGGGCTCTGGCTCTGGGTCAACGGGCTCTGGCTCTGGGTCAACGGGCTCTGGCTCTGGCGCTGGGTCAACGGGCTCTGGCTCTGGCTCTGGGTCAACGGGCTCCGTGCTGGATGGGACCAGCATATCAGGAAACTCTGGGCTGGACGGGACCAGCATATCAGGAAACTCGGGGCTGGGCTCAGGCTCTGGCGGGCAGGCGACGGGCTCAGGCTCTGGCGGGCAGGCGACAGGCTCAGGATCTGGCTGGATGTGGCTGACGTGAACCCCAGCCATGGGAGCCTTCTTTTTGGCCAATCGCACCGATATCAGTGGGGGATCAGTCATACCGGATATCATCCGGGGAAGTCCAGGGACCGATCTGGCGGCAGGGCTGATGCGGTGTGCAGGCTCTGGTGGGCAGACGATGGGCTCTGGTGTGAGCGTGCAGGTGATGGGCTCAGGCGTTGGCGTGCAGGTGATGGGCTCAGGCGTTGGCGGGCTGGCGACGGGCTCTGGTTGGATGGTCTCTGGCTGGAGTGGGAGATCCTCCAAGTGGTAGCTGGATCCACAGGCCCACAGCGTGTGATCCAAAAACTCCAGGAGGGATAGATTGAGGTCCCTTACCAAAATTATCTGGGCGAGAGGGTCTTTTAGTCCACCCCAGAAACTCTTTTTCAGTTCCTCCTCCTCCAACGACACATCATCATATAGCTCTAAATAGAGCCCCACATACTCTTCGAGTGAGCGTTCTTTCTGGAAGAGGATTGGAATTTCAAAGGGGCTCACCACCTTGCTTTTCCTCCTTCGGCCCATTTTGCTTTTTTAAAGGTCGATCGTTCTGTCAGGGTTTGTGCAGGTGCTGAAGACGAGGACACGAAAGCTTCAATATAAATGTTTTAATAACAAAATGAAAACTTTCCAAACTTAAACAGGAACAAAACTCCAGGAAATCAGAAACACACAACCACACATGGACGACGATCGACAAACACTGGGAGAAAACACAGGGCTTAAATGAACTGAACCAAACAAGATAATTAACTGAACACAGGTGCAGAAACTGAACACAAACGAGGAGCGGGAAAACTAACAGGACTAAACCAAAATCACAAAAGACAGGGGAAGACAAGATACAAAACAGAACTCAATACATCAAAACGTGACATTGCCTACACTCACTTTAGAATGGCGTGATTGGCTATGATTGTCTCAAAATAGCGCTTTTTACAATACAAATTGTTTCAAAGCAGCTTTACAGAGATAACAGGAAAATAATGTTGTAATTGTATTGTTAAATATAAAATTAAATGTCCCCACGCGGGTTGCCTGCTGCCTCCGGCTGTCTAACGGGTCACAATACATATCTTTCTAAAATATATCAGTATAAAGTTATGTATATAACAATTTTATGAGTTCTCATAAAACCATATACCACCCAGCGCTCGGTCAGCATTATGTTAACAGCTGCCACTATTATGGTCAGGTAGGCAACATACTCCAACTCCTGTCAGCAAACAGCCTGACCATCTGGGTTATTATTATTATTTTTTAGAAAATTTGGGAACTAGACCACAGCTAACTGGTCTACCCTACAGCCCAAGTAACGTTAGCAATATTAACGGTATATATTAATGGTAATTTACATCTGTTTTTTTGTTTTGTAGCCAGATGTGTGTCAACCGTGAAGTAATGTCAGCTGTCGACTGGGATCAAAGGTCACGTCAGCTGTCAGTATCATGGCAACGGCATTCTGTGTTGCTATCTTGCTAGGCCGTCCAAAACAAAGTTTGTAGATTAGCCTAGCCTACTGACAGGCAACTCGCGTAATAGTCCAGTCTGCATTGTTAGTCTACATTGCCGTCACCGTGACATTATCCCCCCACCCCTTGGCGTCACTTGGCCTCAGAAATTTTCCTAATGAAAGGTGTAATTTTGAAAAGTGCTTTGAATGTAGGGAAAACATGATAGGCAAGCCCACAACACTGGACAAATTGCAGATTATTGAAAAATCCTAGGCCTAGGCTAATGAATTTGTTTCCAAGTGTGCAAATATGTGGGTGTTCTGTTTAACTGAAAGGCTAATTGTTTGCACTGTGCTTGTATTTTCTGTTTTAGATGCTCTTTCACAGCAGATGGAGACAGTCGCGTCACACAGTGCACCGCGCTATGCAGAAGGGACTGGACGACAAACCCTTCAGATGTCAGAGGACCATGAACTGTAAATAGGCTAAAGAGGACAAATAATGAAATAAGATAAGCTAATAAAATTAATTAGTTTTTACCTTAAATAGTGTGGTGTGGTCAGTGTTTTAGGCTAGGCTATAGGCACACAAGCTTTCAAATGTTTCATCACTTTTTAATACCCTGGCTGTAGATAAAGCAGGATATTCATTATAGGCTATTTTAATTTAGGGCATTACATTTTCGTATGCCTAGTAGGGATGTGACGCGAGACTAAAATATGACGAGATTTCCCGTCGAGTGAAAAGCTGTCTCGCGATATCGCCATGACTGAGCTTGAGGGTGAGATTACCATAGAATATTCCACCGCTACACTCACATTCGCCTAAACTATCGTTTGGCTGTTTTTATAAAAAATAAAAACTATTATAAAATAATGTAAAAGTCTGCTCTGCTCATCCAGTACGAGTTGCGTTGCAATCAGTGCAGCACGAATCACAGTTCACTGATCGCATGAGGATCGCGGAGGATTCGTTGCGCAACATAGACTAAAGTCTGATAAATGTCTTATCTTGTAGGATGCACACTCAGCACCGCTGCTATACAAAGAGTACGCACGATCATGAAAGTTAAAGTAAAACACAAGCTCCCCGATGTGCATTGCGGACAAATTAGGCTGCATACATACAATAGTCCGTCTCCCAATACCCATCTCTGGACTGTTTATTTGCGGCTGTGGTCTCAGTTTGAACTTCGATTATTGAGAGAGTACTGTAGTCAAGTCAAGTCAAGTCATCCTCATTTACATAGCGCTTTTAACAATGTAGATTGTTTCAAAGCAGCTTTACAGAGACAAACATATAATTTAAGGTAATAAAGAATGGTTTGGTTTTATAGCGGTTCTTGAATATGTTGTTTCCAGCTAAAGTTAGTAATGTCTTAAAGGGGTCATGAACTGGCTTTTTAAATCTTATTATATTGTTGTCTGAGGTAAACTTATGACGTTTGCTTGGTTTTTGCAACATCAAAATGAATAAGTAATAGGCTATTTTCTAACCTAGTTTTGAGCCTAGCTGAAAAACGCTCGGTTTTTATGGGCGTCTCGCATTGAAGACTTGGAAGTAAACGCCCACTGCTGTGAGTGGATAACAGTTTTGCATATTATAATGAGTTTCAACTCACCCGTCGATGCACTTGGGAGAAATTGTTTTGAAAACGTCCAATGTTGTAAAATGGCAACCGGAATGATTCGCCCATACATGTTCGACCCAGAGTCCAGGTGTTGCATAATTCCTGTCAGATCCAATATAGACGGCACAGCACCGTTCTTTACTCTTAATCGGTTTGCAAATCCAGTCTTGTTTACAAAACAATCCTCAGTGAAATGAAGCGAACAGACGGACAATGTTTTAACTCATCAGCTGGAGTGGAACGTCATGAAAAATAAAGTTTATCCATGCACTCCTATTGGAATCCAGAGGAAGCTTATGCAGCGACTGTCTTCTTCCACAACCAGGCACTGCACAATATTTTGTAAACGGCATGTTTATTGCTCGGTAGCTCGATCCGGTTTGTCATCACAAGGTAGGCCTATGTTATTTAGCTATGCGTGTAATGCGCGAATCGGTGGGCAGGGCTAAACCGGTCGTGTTGAGGTAGGCGTTGATCTTCTTCTGCGGGGGTGGTGTTTTATCCTATTTGACGTCATAGTTCCCCACTTTAAAAAACGAGTTGTTTGCTGAGCCTGGTATCAATAAATGCATTTATTGGACTAACAAGGACGTTTTCAGTTCTGAAACTTACAGGATATTCTTATAATATGATGACCTCTCAGATGTCAAAAGCCCAAGGAAAATTTGATTTCTCAGTTCATCACCCCTTTAAGGACAACAGACAAGGGAGGCTCAGTTTCTGAACTTATAATCGGAACGCAAGAACAACTGTAGACACAAACACACCAGCCTCGTTTCTCTCTACAAGGCCTTTTCCCAACTCACCACATTAACCCTATAACTGCCGGTGCAAAATAAAACAGCAATTTCAAAACAATTATAAAGAGTCTGTGTGCTAACTTTGATTATGGTTGCACTTGCACTTATTGTTTGCACTTAATAAGACTTCAAGGAGTTCAGTTAGGAGGTCACACACAGCCTCAATCTAAAGTTCTGAAAGCTCTTAAATGTACAGTAAGATCTGAAGAGACTAATGTGAAATCATACAGGAGAAAAGTCTTAACAGTTCTTGTATATTGTTTTCTTTCAATGCATTTGATAATTCATACTCTTAAAGTAGACCTAAAATGACAAGCATTAGAAGATTATTAGTTAAACATTGCAAAATGCACCTGCATACTATTTTTCAAGTCATGAATTTTGTCATTGAGGATTTCTGAAAAATTGTGCAAAAATCTCATCTCGTCTCGTTCTCGTGAACCCAATCTCGTGTCTCTTCTCGTCTCGTGAGATAAGCATCTCACCACACCCCTAATGCCTAGCAATAATTTTCTATGGCTTTGTTGGAAACTTTTTCTTCTAAAGCTTAGGAACTCTGATTGTGTCTTTTAAGCTGGGTTCTGTATTGCTGTTGCATCTCTGTATTGTTCCCAAGTCTAACTAAAATAAAATACAGACTGTAGTTTATACATTTAAAAGGGGGAGGAGTTACATCGAGGAGATACACTCTGAAACAAAGAGAGTGTTACCAATCCTACTCCAATCATCATAACTATTTAAACACTGAGACACAAGAACAGGACGGGCAGGACTTCTCGTACTGAGACAGGAACTCAAAGACAAAATGTGAAAGTCTCAGTAATCTGATTAACATAACCTTAGACTGAGAGATCAGGACAGTCAGGAATATCCCGCTGGGAACCCCTACCGTTTGCAGAGATTTCCTGATCTCATCATTTATGAACTTTCTCAAAATACTATTGTATTGGAATCTAAATTAAACATTTTAATAAATTTGTAACACTACATTTCTCCCTTTGAGAGATCTAATAACCTCTCACAAAATACAAATTTAGACACTTAAAAGTTCATTCTTGTAACTTGTGATCGTTACAGGCACATAATGCATGCTCTGTGTTTGCTTTTCTGTAATTACATGCTGACACAGAAACAAAACATAAAATTAGGGTCAGTGAAGTTCTTAGGGGTAATAGTCTTTTCTGGTAAGAACTGTGATTTTCTCGTGAGAGGCGTGATTCATTTGTTGAATGAAAAACTTGATACTGTGAACGCATAGATAGTAGGGGGAACAACAACAGAATTGCTATTTCCTTTATCTACAGCTAGGGTTTACCAATCAAGTTTCCGAACCATGAAGAATTATCTTCAGTCATCTGGTTCAATTTTGCTGAAAGATCAAGAATGTCTTGTTGGATTTTGTTCAAGTTCTCTGTTGGATCCATTAACCCGGTGCAGCATTCAGGGCCGATAATGGTGCAGGATCCTCGTTGTGTTGCTAAAATGTAATCCAAGGCCACTCTGTTCTGTAAGATCATTATCTTGTGTGAAGCTAGAGTGTTCGTGATGTTACTGTCACGGTCGGTTGAAGCAGACAAAGGCGTTGGATCCATTTGCAGCATCTTTTATTAATACAAACTCAAACTACACAAACATAAACTCAGGAACAAGGCTCAGACTCAGGAACAGGACAAACACTCAACCGACAAACATTAAGCACTGACAAAGACTGAACCAAACACACAGGCTTAAATACAAGGACAGACAAGCTAAACAAGATAACGAGGTAACAAGAGGGTGTGGCTAAATGGAAACACCTGGGTAACTAATAAACATAACGAGGAGAAGCAAAACATGAACCAAGACAGAAACACAGAACAGACTCATGACAGTTACCCAGGGCCAAATCCGTATCATTGGCCAATTTCTGTGCAGAATTTCATAAGCTTCCGACTTGATCAAGGGTCTGCATGACACCATAAGGCGGGATTAATGCTCCAATACTTGACCATGGACAATCTTGATCATGTTGATGGATGACTGAAGGTTCCGTATGTGGGTCTCTGCGTTGTGTATTTTTTTTTCTTTTGTGATAGTTGGCTCGGCAGTGGGTCTAGTTGTTTCTTGAGGTTGTGGCTTCATACGCAGGTGAGGAGGTCAGTGCGTATGCAATCGGTTCTTACCTGGGCTCCTCACTGGTCCGTGTCCTATCCTATCCCTGTAGGTGGGGGAACAACTTTTACAGTGTGACACATGAGTCCAGGTTTTCCTTCCCTGAAACAATACTGCAGCTGTTGTAATCAACATCACTTGATGTGGTCCGTGCCACTTAGGCTCTAATGGCTTGTAACATTCTAGACACTTCTTTGACTACTTGTCCTGTGACGTGTGTACCTTGATCTGTGTAACACACTCGTGAGTCATTTGTCCTTCATTCTCTAACACAACTTTAGTCATTGTAGACATCATACATGAGGATGGGTTTGTGACTGGTGCACACTGTACTATGAGGGTAACTCACGCTGACTGTAATACTGTGTTAAGCACTCAATTATACATATGATGTGTCACACTCCCTATATGTCAAGTCACCTTTATTTATATAGCGCTTTTTACAATACAAATTGTTTCAAAGAAGCTTTACAGAGATAACAGGACAACAATGTTGTAATAGTATTGTTCAATTGAAAATTAAATGTCCCCAACTAAGCAAGCCAAAAGGCGAAGGCAACAGTGGCAAGGAACCAAAACTCCATCAGGTGACAGAATGGAGAAAAAAACCTTGGGAGAACCCAGGCTCAGTCGGGGGGCCAGTCCTCCTTTGGCCAACGAATGAACAGTGTATGATTATGAGTTAGGCAGCATAATGTCAGGAGTCAGATGGGATCAGAACTTTCACGATATTATCCAGTTCATCTGGTTGGAGGTTGGGTCATCCCGCCGGTGAGGAGATGAGTGTGGTGAGGTGTCCATGGGCCTTCACAGCCCTGATAATGCGTGTCGTCGTGTCCATGTGATGGTCCTTCATCAGATCTGGATATGCCCTGTATCCGGCGGTCTGCGGTAAACCTCGGGATAAACAGAGAGACTAATATTAGCGTAGACGCCATCCTTCTTATGATGTACAAAGTACATCAGGAATTATGGGAAGTGTTCCCGGTTCCGGCTGATCTAATCTATCCAGCCTAACATTGAATTATAGAAATCTATAATGTATTATGTGTATGCTAAGCCAAAGAGATGTGTTTTTAGTCTAGTTTTAAACTGACAGATTGTGTCTGCTTCCCGGACAATGGTAGGAAGATTGTTCCAAAGTTTTGGTGCTAAATAGGAAAAGGATCTACCGCCAGCAGTCGATTTTGATATTCTAGGTATTATCAACTGGCCAGAATTTTGAGATCGCAATAGACGTGAAGGACTATAATGCGTTAAGAGCTCGCTCAAGTACTGGGGAGCTAAACCATTTAGTGCTTTGTAAGTAATCAGCAATATTTTAAAATTAATACGATGTTTAATAGGCAGCCAATGCAGTGTTGACAGAACCGGGCTAATATGGTCATACTTCCTGGTTCTGGTAAGAACTCTAGCGGCTGCGTTTTGAACTAGCTGTAGTTTGTTTAATAAGCGTGCAGGGCAACCACCCAGTAGAGCATTACAATAATCTAGCCTTGAGGTCATGAAAGCATGAACTAATTGTTCCGCATTTGTCAGTGAGAGCATATGACGTAATTTAGATATATTTTTAAGATGGAAAAATGTGGTTTTACAGATACTAGACACGTGACTTTCAAATGAAAGATTGGTATCAAAGAGCACACCCAGGTTCCTAACTGACGTCGAAGACTTAACAGAGCAGCCATCAAGTGTTAGACAGTTGTCATAGCGTGGTGCAGGCAGAAGAAGAGAACAAGACGAGAACTCCAATGCAAATACTTTTACTAATAAAGAAACTTCAGGTAGATACAAACAGGCAGGAACTCACGCAACATAGGACTAACAACCGACCAAAGAGAGACTGAACTGAAGGAACTAAATACACACACTGATGAACAGAAACAGGTGACACAAATTATGATAATTAACTAGAAACAGGTGAATTAACTGAGGGATGATGAGGAGCGGGAAAACTGAACAAGACTAAACCAAAATACAAGGAAAAAGGGGGAAACAAAGAGTCAAACTGTGACAGTACGCCCCCTCCCAAAAAGGCGCGACTTCGCGCCGTATAACACCCAAAGGGGTGGGAGGGTGGGCGCCCTGGAGGCTGACGAGGGCATGGTGCAGGTCCGGGAAGCCTCCAGGGCGGAGCAGGCTGTGGGCGTGGCCAGGGCGGAGCAGGCTGTGGGCTTGGCCAGGGCGGAGCAGGCTGTGGGCGTGGCCAGGGCGGAGCAGGCTGTGGGCGTGGCCAGGGCGGAGCAGGCTGTGGGCGTGGCCAGGGCGGAGCAGGCTGTGGGCGTGGCCAGGGCGGAGCAGGCTGTGGGCGTGGCCAGGGCGGAGCAGGCTGTGGGCGTGGCCAGGGCGGAGCTGGCTGTGGGCGTGGCCAGGGCGGAGCAGGCTGTGGGCGTGGCCATGGCGGAGCAGATGATCCCTCGGGCGTCCAGGGCGGAGCTGTTGGACCCTCGGGCGACCACGGCGGTGAGGACCCTTCGGGTGACCATGTCGGGGAAGCCCCTTCGGGTGGCCATGGCGGAGAGGCCCCTTCGGGTGGCCATGGCGGTGAACCCATTCGGGTGGCCACGGCGGTGAGGCCCCTTCGGGTGGCCATGGCGGTGAGGCCCCTTCGGGTGGCCGTGGGTCCTTCGGCGCCCACGGCGAGGGCCTATGGCCCCCCCCCAAAAAATTAATGGGGAGAGTGACTGGATGAGGGACAGGCTCTGGGACCGGCTGGGCAGACGTGACGTGACTGACGTGGACCAGCGGTGAGGGCTCGGCAGGGCTGGACGGGACCAGCGGTGAGGGCGCGGCAGGGCTGGACGGGACCAGCGGTGAGGGCTCGGCAGGGCTGGACGGGACCAGCGGTGAGGGCTCGGCAGGGCTGGACGGGACCAGCGGGGAAGAAGTCTCTGGCTGGACGGTCTCTGGCTGGACGGTCTCTGGCTGGACGGTCTCTGGCTGGACGGTCTCTGGCTGGACGGTCTCTGGCTGGACGGTCTCTGGCTGGACGGTCTCTGGCTGGGCTGTGCTGGACGGGACCAGCGGTGAAGGCTCGGCTGGGCTGGACGGGACCTGCGGTGAAGGCTCGGCTGGGCTGGAGGTCTCGGCGGGACGAGACTCTGGGACTATGGCCTTCCTGGCAGCACGTGCTGATATCAGCAGGGTTTCGGCTACACAGGAAACCAGTCCAGGACGTCCATATACCGACCCTGTGGCTGGTTTGATGGTAGGCGTGGTAGAAATGGCTGGAGATGGTGGTTGAGTGGCGATGACCTACGGTGAAGGCTGAGCCACTCAACCACAGCACATGGTCCAGGTACCAGCACATCTAGGTTATAGTCTTTAATCTTATCATTAACTATGAGCGATTTTGAATTAAGGGATCGAATATTCAGCAACCCAAGCTTTATCGTTTGCTCATCTGTATTATATCTGTTTTTTATTTGTTGAACATCAATTAGATTTTTAACCTTAGAAAGGTTTGGCAGTTTTTTGGATTTCCAAATTCGGGGAACAGACACAGTCTCTATATGATGATATCTAGGTGAAAGAGTCTCTATGTGATGGGATTTATCTGACCTTGGTGACGTGAGGCCGCTAGCAGACGGTCGGTTTAGCCAGTTTGTCTGCTTCCTGACCTGAACCCCAGATTGTCATGTTTTATCTCTAAGACTATGAGCCAAATTACTAGAGAGAAGAGCAGCACCATCCCAGGTGGGATGAATACCATCTCTTTTCAACAGGTCAGGCTTGCCCCAAAAACTTTTCCAATTGTCTATGAATTCTATATTATGTTGCGGACACCAATTAGACAACCAGCCATTGAGTGAACACAATCTACTAACTATCTCATCACTCCTTCGAACAGGAAGGGGGCCAGAGCAGATTACAGTGCCTGACATCGTACTTGCGAGTTCAAACACCTCTTTAATATTAATTTTGGTGATCTCCGACTGGCGAAGTCGAACATCATTAGTGCCGACGTGAATAACAATCTTAGAGAATTTACGATTAGCATTAGCCAGCACTTTTAAATTTGCTTTGATGTCAGGCGCTCTGGCTCCCGGTAAACATGTGACTATGGTGGCTGGTGTCTCTATTTTCACGTTCCGTGTAATAGAATCGCCAATTACCAGGGCACAATCAACAGCATTCTCAGTGGGTGTTTCACTGAGAGGGGCAAATCGATTTGTTATGGTAACCGGAACAGAAGAGTGGTTTTTTGATCCGCGACTAGAGCGATTTCTCACCGTCACCCATCTGCCTGGCTGCACAGGCAATAACTCAGCCGGAACCGAATCATGTAAATGGTTCACCATGCTAGGCGCATCCAAAGTAGTATCTAAAGCTCGAGCACACTTACTATCCTCAATTAAAATTTGGATGCGTGTCTCTAATTCTGAAATCTTCTCCGTCAGCCTGACTGTCTCCTTGCATTTATCACATATAAACCCTATGCCGACGGGGAAGGCTATGGTAAACATATGGCATGAGGTGCAAGTGACAATAACAGGACAAGACATTACTCACCGTGTTTGTTGACTGATTCTTACTCACCTGGGCTTTTAATGAACTCAGATGCGCGGGCGCGCACGAGAAAAATAAATAAATAACTGAGCGCACGGGTGGCGCCTTAACAGGCTAGCGAGATACTAGCGTGTTGTGCTAACAATAACGGAAGCTAGCGATGTTAGGTAAACTGTAATTAGTAGTATAAACAACTAGAAATGATAGTAAATGATGGTTCAAAACAGAAAGAAATGCGAGGCTTAGATGGAGCTAACAGCCTCGGAGCAAACACACTCACACACAGCAGCAGGCAGCGAGGCAGACAGGAGCCTGTCTGCTCCTGTCTGCCCATATAATATGGTCATTATATATTCAGGCTCACTTTGTATCGTCCCATATATCTTTCACTATTATGTGTTCCCCGGGCACCTGCCCTTGGGGCTTCATGTGAATGACCTCAGCATACACGGCGCTTTAAACTGGGTTTCCATAGCGTAAGCTAGCTTAGAGTACTCTCGTAAGAGAATGATACTCGGTTACTATCGTAGCCTCGGTTCTCTCTAGAAGAGGGAACGAGTGTTGCGTAACCCGGCCATGTTAATGCTGCGTTCTGGTTTCGCTTCAGTATGAAAAACCAAAGGACACCCTATCTGGACTCAGCTTATATAGAGGTTAGCCATGCCTATTTTGGCGGGAAGTGTCCGCGCCTTAATTGGTGCTGTCGTCACTATAAGTCCACCAATAGGTTGCAGCATGTGCTGCAGAGCAGCCAATAGGCGCTTGAGCTGCCTAGTCTAGGTCTGCTCTGTGCAGCAATGCGTTTTAAATATGTGAAAATTAAAGGATAATTTTTTGGCTCCAGTATTCTCAAGAAAAGGGATTTTCCTGTAGCGTAAGCTAGCTTACGCAACACAAGAGTACTCTCGTAAGAGAACTTAGTTAACCAAACTCTACAGCTGTCTGTTAAACTTTCTCTGGCGGTGCAGAGGAATAACAAATTTGCACTGGTCTTCAGCGGTTCTTTGAATAGAGTAAAACTCACCAAATCGTTGGTTGTACGGAAAGATTCCGTCTGAAAACTCAGTCAGAAAAGTTCATTCTTTGTTTGTTGAGGTTGAAGTTTCAAGATTCAGTCTGGAACTCAGTCAGAAATGTTCATCCTTTGTCGAGATCTTTGTTGAGGTTGAAGTTTCAATCTGGATTAAGCTGAGTAGCTCTATCCGGGTCTAAAGTGTTTGAAACCTAAGAAGCGAAAACCAGGAGACACTTGCTGTTGCTAAAAGACTGCTGTAGTCTTTCCATCCAAGTCTGCTTCGTCCAAAAATCTTACCCAAGTCTTGTTCAATTCACCCAAGACTTGGGTAATATTTTTGGATGACTTGGATGGAAAGACTACAGCAACACAACAGCTTGTGTTCTCAATAAAATAATTCTGCTTAAGATACAACCCGAGTCTCCTGGTTTTCGCTTCTGAGTTTTCAAACACTTTAGAAGAAAAAAGTTTCCAACAGCTTAATAACATTTTAAATACCATTGAAATTCCCTTTATCTATGGACAGGATTTCAATATTGTTTCAATATTAAAATAGGGTGCAAAATGATGTAGAATCAACATCAGAGTTCGATGTTGATTCAATGACTTAATGTTGACAAAGTAATGTTGATTTAGTTTCAATGCCTGTTTGCTATCTGGGTAGTGCCTATTCTTTAGATACTAGTGCCTTTTTAAAGATACTAGTACTTATTCATTAGATAACAGTCCTTATTTATTAGATACTAGTGCTTATTCCCATAGTGTCTAGTATTTAATTACCACAGACAGACTGTGACATACTAGAACTGCTAGAAGATTCAGCACCCAAGGACGACTTTCTGGAAAACAGCCAGGAAATCCAGGACAGCATATTACAGCCTCCGATAACACCAGAGCAAGACACGTTGTCCCTCTCTCCAGCATCTCCACTTCTGTGCTTCTCAGAGAAAATGGAACAACTGGTGTATGCTGGAACCAGACTATCTCACTCTTTTGCAAGCCCCCAGATGTCAACCAAAAAACGGCAGGCCCCACAACCACCAAAGCCTGCGGGCCCAGCTCGCCCTCCCCCTCCTCCTGTGAGAGCTCTTCGGCCTCTGCCACAGCGCCAGGGCTCACACCCTCCTCCAGCAGCTCGCGGTGAACCAAAAACAACTGATACCAGCTCTCAGTGATATGTGTCGGGTCCCCGCTATGATAACAGTAACTTTCTTAAATGTTTACAAAACAAGCGGGAACCCAGTGTGCCTGAATCTTTCCCTATTGCTGTTCAACTACATGATAGAAAATCTAAGGCCTTCAAAAGCCGTACAGCAAACCCATCTAATCTGGTGCCTATTACACGCCAAACTAAGATCGCTGTGGGGACAAAAAGTAAGACCGTTAAGTTAGCACTTTTAAACATCCGCTCACTTAAAAATAAATCACTTCTAGTCAACGACTTAATAACCACATACAACCTGGACTTTATGCTTCTAAATGAAACTTGGCTAGAAGACAGCTGCAGTGCAACAGTCCTCAATGAAACATCCCCTCCTAACTTTACTTTTATGAGTGCTTGCAGAGCGGGTAAGAGAGGCGGGGGCTTAGCTGCTCTTTTTAAAGATGTCTATCAATGTAAGCAAAAATCACTTGGGAATTACCCATCTTTTGAATATCTGGGTATTGTGTTAAAAGGTGCTCCACGTATTTTACTTATCATTGTTTACAGGCCTCCAAAATACTCTCCAGCCTTTGCTGAGGACTTTACAGAACTGTTATCAACAATTTCCTCTGAGTTTAACTGTTTTGCCATTGCTGGAGATTTTAACATTCACATAGATAATGCAGAAACCAATATGGCAAAAGAAATCAAAACTGTTTTAAAAACTTTTGATCTGACACAGCATGTAAATGGACCCACACATAATCGTGGACACACTCTAGATCTACTTATCAGTACGGGTCTAAACCTCTCATCGATTGTTATTAAGGATGTAGCACTGTCTGATCATTTCTGTATTTTCTTTGATATTTTGATCTCTCCTGCCATTGAAGCTAGATCTGTGTCTGTCAAGAAGAGATGCTTAAATGAGAACACTAGTGTGCTATTTATGAAGGCTATATCATTAAAACCAAGCATATCTGCTGACTCTGTTGATTTTCTCCTTGAATCTTTTAACTCAAAAATTAAAAGTGTAATTGATGATATTGCTCCTGCGAAAGTCAGGAAGAATAGTGGTAGACAAAAAGCACCTTGGAGAAACTCAACAGCAGTGCAAAATATGAAAAGACAATGCAGAAGAGCAGAGCGCATGTGGCGGAAGACAAAACTTGTAGTCCATTATAACATCTACAAAGACAGCATCCATGCTTTTAATATGGAACTAGGCAAAGCTAGACAGACTTTCTTCTCAAATATTATAAACAGCAACTTAAACAACACACGCACTCTTTTTGCTACTGTAGAGAGACTGACAAACCCCCCAAGCCAGATTCCCAGTGAAATGCTCTCAGACAGCAAGTGCAGTGAGTTTGCTTCTTTCTTCTCTGAGAAAATCAATAATATCAGAAAGGTGATCAGCTCATCCTTGAGTTGTGCTGGGGTCAAACAGATCCGACCACTACCTGAGAAAGTAGTTACTATGTCTGTTTTCGAAGAAATTGATGGCAAAATTTTGGAAGAAACCGTACAGCACCTTAAAACATCAACCTGCTCCCTTGACACACTTCCCACATCTTTTTTCAAAAGTGTGTTAAACAGTTTAGAAGCAGATCTCCTAGAAGTGGTAAATGCCTCACTTCTCTCTGGGAGTTTTCCAAACTCCCTAAAAACTGCAGTTGTCAAGCCCCTCCTGAAAAAGAGCAATCTAGATAAGACCATATTAAGCAATTATAGACCGATCTCAAATCTTCCCTTCATAGGCAAGATCATTGAAAAAGTTGTCTTCAATCAGCTGAACAAATTCTTAAGCTTGAATGGTTACTTTGACAATTTTCAATCTGGTTTCCGATCGCATCACAGTACAGAGACAGCGCTCATAAAGATAATAAATGATATTCGCTTAAATACTGATACAGGCAAATTATCAGTGCTGGTACTACTCGACCTCAGTGCTGCATTTGACACTGTCGATCACAACATACTTATTGACAGGCTTGAAAACTGGGTGGGGCTTTCTGGGATAGTCCTAAAATGGTTCAGGTCATACTTAGAAGGGAGAGGTTATTATGTGAGTATAGGAGACCATAAGTCTGAGTGGACATCCATGACATGCGGAGTCCCCAGGGCTCAATTCTTGCACCACTCCTATTCAACCTGTATATGCTCCCAATGAGCCAAATAATGAGAAAGAACCGAATCTCTTACCACAGCTAT
The DNA here is from genome assembly GCA_036326025.1 of Chrosomus eos. Classification (NCBI taxonomy): domain Eukaryota; kingdom Metazoa; phylum Chordata; class Actinopteri; order Cypriniformes; family Leuciscidae; genus Chrosomus; species Chrosomus eos. The sequence continues at coordinate 49,151,411 of CM070823.1, forward strand.
GCAGACGACACACAGCTCTACTTAGCCCTATCGCCTAACGATTACAGCCCCATTGACTCCCTGTGCCAATGCATTGATGAAGTAAATGGTTGGATGTGCCAAAACTATCTTCAGTTAAACAAAGACAAAACTGAAGTCATTGCGTTTGGAAACAAAGATGAAGTTCTCAAGGTGAATGCATACCTTCACTCTAGAGGTCTAACAACTAAAAATCAAGTCAGGAATCTTGGTGTGTCTCTAGAGTCAGACCTTAGTTTCAGTAGTCATGTCAAAGCAATAACTAAATCAGCATACTATCATTTGAAAAATATTGCAAGAATTAGATGCTTTGTTTCCAGTCAAGACTTAGAGAAACTTGTGCATGCTTTCATCACCAGCAGGGTGGATTATTGTAATGGACTCCTCACTGGCCTTCCTAAAAAGACCATAAGACAGTTGCAGCTCATACAGAACGCTGCTGCTAGGATTCTGAGCAGAACCAGAAAATATGAACATATCACACCAGTCCTCAGGTCTTTACACTGGCTCCCAGTTACATTTAGGATTGATTTTAAAGTATTATTACTGGTATATAAATCATTCAATGGGCTAGGACCTCAATATATTGCAGATATGCTCACTGAATATAAACCCAACAGATCACTCAGATCATTAGGATCACATCAGTTAGAAATACCAAGGGTTCACTCTAAGCAAGGAGAGTCTGCTTTTAGCTACTATGCCAGCCGCAGCTGGAACCAGCTTCCAGAAGAGATCAGATGTGCTCCTACAGTAGTCACATTCAAATCCAGACTCAAAACACTTCTGTTTAGCCATGCATTTACTGAATGAGCACTGTGCCACTGTTCGTCCGACTGTTTTTACTGTACTTTATTTTATTTCTTATTCTAAAATGTTTTAATTATTCTTATTTGTTTTGATTATTTTATTTTCTCCTATGTAAAGCACTTTGAATTACCATTGTGTATGAAATGTGCTATATAAATAAACTTGCCTTGCCTTGCCTTGCCTTGCCTTGCCTTAATTATACCAAACTTGTTAAGAAAAAAATAGAACTAGTGCTTATTTTTAGTTACTAGTAACATTTTAGATCAAATATATCCTTACCTTAATAGATACTAGTAATATTTAAATAATCAGTGTGCAAATAAAGTGTTGAATATTAATGAACCAACAACACATTAAGAGTTACACTCCCTGTGGAAGATTTGACACTTTGGTATTGTTGTGCCATCATATACCTCGAACACCCCGTGTGTGTAATCTCTGTTTGATGCTTACTTTTATATTATTTTATTTTGTTAAGTAACGATGTGAAAGGGAAAACGTGTGTGACAGACAGTTATGCTGCACGAGTTCGATTTGGAATAAAGCACGTGAGATGCAGATCGCTTCCGTGAGTTTGTCTGGCCTCCGCATGAAATATCTTCAGTTATGAGCTATCCTTCTTCCCGAAGCAGAGCGTTGCAAGTGGCGCCTGAACATTTTATCTCTGGCCTTGGATTTAATGCGAGGACACGGACGACGAACCGGTTTGTGACGGGCGACTCCAAAAATGCTGTGAACATCCAGCCAGTCATGTGTGAGTTTACACGAGGAAAATTTCACTGCGTATGCGTGTGAGGCCCGAGTCGCTCGACGAAGCTGGGGCGGACATTTTGTGTTGCTGACGCAGAGGATATTTCTTCACATTCCACTGGATTTAAGTCGTCATGGACGCAATCTTTGTGAATTTGTAATGTGCACGTTGGATTGTGTTTCGTTGAGGAGGTAACTTAACGTTAATCTGAAATTCAACTGTTGGTGTACTTTGACTGTTTCAGTGATTCAGGCCTGGTTTCTACATTCATTTGTGGCCATTTGCTGGAACTAAATGGTGAACTGATTGAATTGAACTTGGAAATTTCTTCGTTTAAAAAAAAAAAAGAAGATAAGAAGATATTTTTTAAAAGAAGATATTCACTGGATTTTTCCTGAACTTCTGTATTTTGATTTGTCATTGGGTGATAACTCCTCGACGCCCACACTGTGATTGCTCATTGGAAAAAGAAAAATTAATGGACTCTGTGTTTGAGGTTTGGTGATATTGAACTTGTCAAAAAAAAAAAAAAAGTACAAGTGACGAATGCTGTTATATGGTTCAATTTTTTCAAAGAGTATCCAATTGTTTATTCCATTTGTCTTGCTTAGTTACTCACATACTGTAAGTTAATGCAAGTTGGAATTATTGGTTGCATGAAATTGCTCTAATTCATTGTTTTGAATTTCATATTGACAAACTGATTTTGGTATAATGGCCAGACGTGTTGATGACGAGACTGATTTATTTGACCAATCTGCATGCTTTGAGTTTCCGACCAGACGGAGAGTGCCAGTGGCAGTGCCTGGGTCAGGGGAGCGCCTGGAGACACAAGTTGAGTCGTTGAAGGAGGAAGTGGAAATGCTGCGGAGGTGCCTGAGTGAGTCTCTGGATCTTCAAAGAGGTATTATTGACCGTTGCACAGAAAACTTGCATGTACCTGCTTCTTACCAAGTGCCTTCACAAGTCAGGCCTGTTGCTTCGTCTACTCCACATGCTCAAGCACCAGCTGGTCGCATACAGGGGCCTCGGTCCTGTGAAGTAGAAATGAACGTCAGAACCGAAAATGCGTTTGGCCTGCCTCATAGCTCTTACGATTTGAATAATGCCACCAGAACTTTGGCCTCCGTCTTGCACCAATCGAGACTGGAGCCCCCAGTGTTTGGAAATGATGAGAAAATTCAACCTGATGACTGGCTTATTCTTGTGGATGCCTATAGAACTTCTTTGGCTCTCAGCGATGCTCAAATTTTGCTTGAATTACCACGGTTCTTGGCTAAAGAGCCCAGGAAGTGGTTTGCAGTACTGAGTTTACATGTCACATCTTGGACACAGTTCTGCACCCTGTTCAAGACTGTGTTTCTCCCAGCAGATATCCAAGAGCGTGTCTGGAGAGGTATTCTTGACCGTGTACAAGCTCAAGGAGAACCATTTCCAACGTTTGTAGCACACATGTTATCTGAATTCAAGAAACTAAAATCTCCCCCACCAGAACAAGAGCAGATTGATCTTATCTGCAAGCATGCACTTGAGCGCTACAGAGTTGCACTGTACGGCGCACAAATTACTTCAGTCATAGACCTTGTGATGTGTGCCCATGAGCTGCACTCCGCTCTCGGCCCTGCTAGCCGTAATGTACCAGTATTGCAGAAGAGCAAAGATAGGCAAGAGCCTTATTGTTTCAGATGTTCTGCGCCTGGTTTCACTTCAAGAAACTGTCCGAACTGTAACTTCATACAACAGACTGTGTCTTTTCCAGCCACTGATAAACGGACAAGTCCAGGCTCGAATGAGCCACAGAACGCTGAGGAGGATACTCAAGCTAGGACATACGAAGACAGGGAGGAGCAAAAGCACAATTCTGTTCGGAAGAAGGTAAACTTCAAAGGGGGGAGGACGTTTCACCGAGGCAATCCTCCCTCCAGAAGATAAATGCGCCTCACCCTTGTCTTATGTCCCCACCTGAGCCGCTTGTCCTCGGTCATGTGGAGGACCGTACTTCTCCTTCATTTTGGAATACACCATTTATGATCAAGGTCAATTTCTTTCATGAAGCCATCGACGCAGCACTGGACACCGGTGCCTCACTGTCAGCTGTTCGTACAAATATGATTTCTGATGTCTTGAGGCATTCTCTGAAGGTTCAGCCTTGGACTTTTCCCCCGATTCAGCTCGCCAATGGTGCTGCTTGCACTCCGACTGGTGTTGTGTGGTTGAACATTGGCCTCCAAGGGAAAAATTTCTACCATCGGTTTGTCATTATCCCTGATCTATCCTCTCCAATCATCTTAGGGATGGATTTTATGCTGCGAGCGTCAGTCAGCATTCATATCCCATCAAGGACGGTGACCCTGGGGGAATCTACACCCCAAGAGGTTTTGAGTGAGTGGTTGGATGAACCTGAGCTTGGGAGCTTAATGTTCTTAAATGTCAGCCAGTCTGCCTTGGATGAGAAAGTCGAGAGAGCTTGTCTGAAAAGGGAAGAAAAAGGGAAACTGTTGGACCTTCTTAAAGACTTTTGGAGCCTGTTTGATGGACACTTGGGGCACACTTCATTGGGGGAGCACGAAATCAACACGGGTGAAGCAAAACCAGTTCACCTCCCGCCGTACCGGAGCTCACCAGCTAAAAAGCAAATCATTGAAGATCAGATTCAGATGATGCTGGAAGAAAACATCATCGAACCACCTTCCAGTCCATGGGCTGCGCCTGTGGTAATTGTCAAGAAGCCATGTGGAGACCACAGGTTTTGCGTAGACTACAGAGGCCTTAATCACCTGACACTTAAGGATTCGTACCCACTGCCCAGAGTCGACGAATCATTGGATTTCCTGGCTTGTGGAAAATTTCTTACTACACTTTATTTGGCTCGAGGGTACTGGCAGGTGTCGGGAGAGGAACAGTCAAGGCCAAAGACAGCATTCGCATCACACTGTGGCCTTTTTCAATTCAAAGTCCTTCCTTTTGGTCTTAGTAACGCACCAGCCACGTTTCAGAGAGTAATGAACAATGTCCTTGCTGGATTGGTATACAAGTGCTGTGCAGTGTACTTAGATGATATTGTCGTCGTATCCCCAACCTTTGAACAACACTTGCAAGACCTCCGGGAAGTCCTTTCTAGACTTGAGTCAGCTGGTCTTACTCTCAAGCTAAACAAGTGTCAGTTCTGCTTGAGTGAGCTCATCTTCCTAGGATACAGGGTCAGAACCTACGGTTCTGCAGGCTTTTCATCCTCCACCTCACGTGACGTGTCAGACCATTAGCAACTGGATTGTCCAGGCTATTTCTTTGGCCTACCAGGTGCGCAATTTGCCTTCACCTTTGGCCGTGAGGGCTCATTCAACCAGAGGCATGGCGTCCTCTAGAGCCCTCCTCTCAGGGGCCCCGATCCAGGAGGTCTGCGATGCAGCAGGATGGGCCACCCCCCATACCTTTATTAGGTTTTACAGTCTAGACATTCCATCTACACCCGGCTCTCTTGTGCTCTCGTCCTAAGTGTGCCTGTGACCTGTGGTTCGGCCCAGTGGAAGTGGATCTGTTTGCATCTCGAGAGACGACCCACTGTCCACTGTGGTTCTCCCTCACTCATCCAGCCCCGCTGGAGTTGGATACCATGGTGCAGACGTGGCCGAGGCTGCGTCTGTATGCATTTCCCCCGATCGCTCTGCTCCCGGGAGTTCTAGAGAGGGTCTGTCGCGACGGGATCAGTCTACTGCTGGTAGCCCCGTTGTGGCCGGCCTGAGTATGGTTCTCAGACATTATATTGCTCCTTGACGGCCCTCCATGGGAGATTCCCCTCAGGAGGGACCTGCTGACACAGGCAGAGGGCTCAATATTTCACCCTCGGCCCGAGTTATGGAAACTGTGGGTCTGGCCCCTGAGGGGGCACAGTACCTAGAGGCCGGCCTATCAGCTGGAGTAGTGGAGACCATACTCAGCTCTAGAGCTCCCTCCACGAGGAAATTGTACGGCTTGAAGTGGAATGTCTTCACCATTTGGTGTAGAGAGCGTGAGGTGGACCCAGTTAACTGCCTAATGGCTTCAGTGCTTGAGTTCCTCCAAGATCGCTTCTCTGCTGGTCTTACCCTGTCCACGCTCAAGGTGTACGTGGCTGCCATTGTGGCTTTCCACGCTCCTCTGAGTGGTGGGCCTCTGGGGAGACACCAGTTGGTCGTACGTTTCCTCCGTGGGGCTTGGAGGATGAGACCTGCGGCTCGTACCAGGGTTCCCACATGGGACCTGGCAGTGGTTCTCGAAGGGCTGGCCGATGCCCCCTTCGAACTGCTGGAGTCGGCTGAGGCCAAGAACCTGTCGCTGAAGGTCGCTTTTCTATTGGCCATTACTTCTCTTGGGAGGGTAGGAGATCTCCAGGCGCTCTCCATATCTAACGAGTGCCTGGAGTTTGCTCCAGGCAACATTAAGGCTATCCTTCACCCTAGGCCTGGCTATTTGCCTAAGGTGCCGTCCAGTGCGGCACGGCCTACGGTTCTGCAGGCTTTTCATCCTCCACCTCACGTGACGACAGATGAAGAGAGACTTCACATGCTCTGCCCTGTCAGAGCACTAAGAATCTACATTCAGAGGTCCTCTTCATGGCGGAAGTCGGACCAGTTGCTAGTGTGTTTCGGGTCACCCAAGAAGGGGCTTCCCACGTCAAAACAGACCATTAGCAACTGGATTGTCCAGGCTATTTCTTTGGCCTACCAGGTGCGCAATTTGCCTTCACCTTTGGCCGTGAGGGCTCATTCAACCAGAGGCATGGCGTCCTCTAGAGCCCTCCTCTCGGGGGCCCCGATCCAGGAGGTCTGCGATGCAGCAGGATGGGCCACCCCCCATATCTTTATTAGGTTTTACAGTCTGGACATTCCGTCTACACCCGGATCTCTTGTGCTCTCGTCCTGAGTGTGCTTGTGAACTGCGTCCCTTGGCCATCCCTTCCCCTGCCTGAGAGCGCTTGCTTCATCACAGAAGCTGACATCTCATGTGTGCCGGCGTCCTTTATAGCTTCCGCTTGTATGCCGTCACTCATTACGTCATGACGCAACACCAATCAGAGATTGGCTTAGTTTCATTCATCCTTCAGAGCCGCTACGCTGAGGGGCGTTCCCCCAAAGTGTCATTTGACGCAGTTCTCGTTCCCTTCTCAGGGAACAAGGGTTACAGTCATAACCCGAGGACGTTTTCAGTTTGTAGCAGTAAATGAAGTGATGTCTTATCGATCACAAGTTCAGTATGGCGTACCACAAGGCTCAGTACTAGGACCACTGCTGTTTTTTTATTTGTTTTTTTATTATTATTTATTTTTGTAATTTTTTTATTTAGACTCATTTATATAGCGCTTTTAACACCGTAGATTGTTTCAAAGCAGCTTTACAGAGATAAACATACAATTTAAGGTAACAGAGATTGGTGTGGTTTTATAGCGGTTATTGAATAATGTTGTTTCCAGCTAAAGTAAGTTTTGATTGATTCTCTTCCGTCGAAATTATCATTTTTTATTGAATTAGGGGCCGCTAAGACGACGCCGTTCTCTCTAAACGCAAACCTGTGATAAGCGCTGATGGTGTTCACATGTGCATTAAGAATTTATTCTATAGTTATGTGCGTTTGAATATATGTGCGTAGGTTTCACTAAATTCACTAAAAACCATGTCTAAACAAACTACTTGTCTTGCCTATAAATTTGATGCAGAATTTTATTTACATTTCGGGTAGGGATGCGAAAACCGGAATTTCAACAGCGCTTTATCTGTAGAGTGGAATAGGGATCCTCCATAGGGAGAGGCTAGTTGGCACTTCAGCACTGCGTTGGCATCTGGTCCAGGCGAAGGTCCTTCGTCAGATCTGGAAACGGCCTGGATCCGGATTTAAGGGAAGTGTTTCCGGTTCCGGCTGGCCTAATCTATGCAGCCTAACATTTAATTATAGAAGTCGATAATGTATTATGTGAATGCTAGGTCAAAGAGATGTGTTTTTAGTCTAGATTTAAACTGACAGACTGTATCTGCTTCCCGGACAATGGTAGGAAGATTGTTCCAAAGTTTTGGTGCTAAATATGAAAAGGATCTACTGCCAGCAGTCGATTTAGATATTCTAGGTATTATCAACTGGCCAGAATTTTGAGATCGCAATAGACGTGCAGGACTATAATGCGTTAAGAGCTCACTCAAGTACTGCGGCGCTAAACCATTTAGTGCTTTGTAAGTAATCAGCAATATTTTAAAATTAATACAATGTTTAATAGGCAGCCAATGCAGTGTTGACAGAACCCGGGCTAATATGGTCATACTTCCTGGTTCTGGTAAGTTCTGGTTACTCTAGCGGCTGCGTTTTGGACCAGCTGTAGTTTGTTTATTAAGTGTGCAGGGCAACCACCCAGTAGAGCATTAAAATAATCTAGCCTTGAGGTCATGAACGCATGAACCAATTGTTCTGCATTTGTCCGTGAGAGCATATGACGTAATTTAGATATATTTTTATCTAAATATACATACATATACATATGGAAAAATGCTGTTTTACAGATACTAGACACGTGACTTTCAAATGAAAGATTGGTATCAAAGAGCAGACCCAGGTTCCTAACTGACGACGAAGACTTAACAGAGCAGCCATCAAGTGTTAGACAGTATTCTAGGTTATTAGGTGAGGAAGATTTTTGTCCAATAATTAGAATCTCTGTTTTTTTCAGAATTTAGTAATATTAAATTACTAGTCATCCAATTTTTTATATCAGCTATGGATTCTGTTAATTTTGTGAATTGGTAAGTTTCGTTAGGTTTTGAAGAAATATACAGCTGAGTATCATCAGCATAACAGTGAAAGCTAATTCCATGTTTTCTAATGATATCTCCTAATGGTAGCATGTACAGAGTGAACCGCAGCGGTCCTAGTACTGAGCCTTGTGGTACGCCATACTGAACTTGTGATCGATAAGACATCTCTTCATTTACTGCTACAAACTGAAAACGGTCAGATAAGTATGATTTAAACCATGCTAGTGCAATTCCACTAATGCCAACATAGCCAACCTAGTCTATTTAAAAGAATGTTGTGGTCGATAGTATCAAATGCAGCACTAAGATCGAGTAACACTAATAGAGAGATACAACCACGATCGGATGATAAGAGCAAATCATTTGTGACTCTAATGAGAGCAGTCTCAGTGCTATGGTATGGTCTAAATCCAGACTGAAAAACCTTGCAGATATTATTTCTTTCTAGAAAGGATCACAGTTGTGAGGATACTGCTTTTTCTAATATCTTTGACAGAAAAGGCAGATTCGGGATTGGCCTGTAATTGACTAATTCTGCAGGATCAAGTTGCGTTTTTTTAACAAGCGGTTTAATCATAGCCAGCTTAAAGCTTTTTGGTACGTATCCTAATGACAAAGATGAATTAATGATATCTAGAAGAGGATCTATGACCTCTGGAAGCATCTCTTTCAATAGTTTAGTCGGTATAGGGTCTAACATACATGTTGTTGATTTAGATGATTTAACAAGTGTGCAAAATTCTTGCTCTCCTATAGCAACAAATGAATCAAATTTTTCGTCATGAAGATTTCGTCATGACTGTTCACTCTGTACATGCTACCATTAGGAGATATCATTAGGAAACATGGAATTAGTTTTCACTGTTATGCTGATGATACTGTATATTTCTTCAAAACCTAACGAAACTTACCAATTCACAAAATTAATGAAATGCATAGCTGATATAAAAAATTGGATGACCAGTAATTTCCTACTACTAAATTCTGAAAAAACAGAGTGTGGGAGCCAGGTTTTGGGTGCTTGGATACGCCCCCTTTTGGATGCTCACAAGCTTTGGTCACAAGGTGTGGGTGCTTATAGTTGATTGGGATATCACCTGTTCTTCAGATGGAGGAGAGAGGGGGTGATAGAGGAAAGCCTAATTTTGCTGACCGCAGTTCACACTGTTGGCTATATTTAGTGATATTTCGCTGTATGGAACTGATCACCTGTACACGCAATAAACCATTAACGCAACAAGTGGAATCCTGGAATTATTGGTCAAACGGCGCGTCTGGCAGACAGCTTTTTCCCTATTCAGCCTCTCGGCGTCTACTTCAAGGTTTTAGTTTCAGATAGACGCCTATATTGTCAGTAAAAATCGGCAACAAGGAAACGGAGCCACGTCCAAGCAACTTTAATACAGACGGAGAAATTGGAATCGGTCCATGAGCCACACTATCTCCACGGCTACAGCTTCAACAGCGGCCATCCCGAGATTCCCGACAGAATCGCTTCACAATTGCGGTATGTAACCTCTGCTTAAATAGCTACTGTGTATGGCTTGGAGGAACGCAGTTGGAATCGTCTCTGCCACGAGGCGAAGTGATTGTTTTGTTTTTGTCGGGAGACCACTGCTCGCACTGTTGCGTTGCGTTGGAAGTGTGTGGTTTTGCTTATCAAGTTGGATGTCTATTGAGCTTGCTACGGTTGTGGCTATGGATGTTGATGGATTAACATTGGAAACGTATTGTGGCGTTCATTGGTTTATGTGTTAAAAAATGAGTGGATCAAATGCTGGTGCAAATTATGACAAATCTGCAATGGATAAAAGAAAAACTACTCTCACAGAAAAGGGTCTGTTGAGTAAAATTGAGACGATCCAGAAGGAGCGTCAAAAAGAAGTTAATAAAATAAAGGCTGTGATATTGTCTCTGAAGGAGCTCATGAAAGATGATGAAAATGCTTTAAAAGTTAAGCAACAGTTGGATATTTTGGAGCAGTTGTCAGGAAATGCTATTGAATTGCACACAGCTCTGATGCCTTTAATTCCATCTGTTGATAAGAAAAACAAAATAATGGGTTCACAAGCATCAATAAAACAAACCAAGAATTTATTAAGGATGGCAAAGTGTGGCTTTCAGAGATCAGTCAGCACCCAAGAAGACCTCCTTCAGAGCCACATAATGAAGAAAGGCCACAGGAAGCTCTGTCAGAGGAAAAAGGAGAAGTTAACAATATTCATAAATCTGATTCTCAACATGACGGTCAAGATGAAATATTACCAAGTGACAGTATATCAAATCAAGGCAGCAGAAACTCAAAATCCAATATCTCCACAACTTCATCTGCACGTATCAGAGCGGAGGCTGAAATGGCTGCTTTGCTTGCACGCCAAAGGTTGCTCAAAGAAAAACATGCTCTTGAGGAACAAGAAGAAAAAATAAGAAAAAGGAAAGAACAACTTCAGCTTGAAGCCGATATAGCTGCATCAATGGCGAAGGTGGCTGTCTTGGGTGCCTCTGGATCTGGTGTACGGAGTGTCGCTTCACGGCGATCAGACGGAATGAAGTCTTATATTGAAAGAAATAAAAGAAGAACTGAAGCTCTTAATGTTGATGCAGAGACTTTTGTACCACCCAAACATGAAAAGTTTGATCAGGTCCTTCATCTCCACCAGGGGGCCTCAGAGCTAATGAGAACACCGCGCATAGAGCCAGCAGCAGCACCGCAAGCATCTGATCACAATCATGTCCATACATCTCCATCTATGGACGTCAACAATGATCACAATCCATTGTTATCTATAATGGAGAAACAAAATGAGCTAACTTCAATGCTGGTGAAGCAACAAGGCTTCTCATCATTACCCAAGAGAGACATTCAAATATTTGATGGCGATCCACTACAGTACCATGCTTTCATCCGATCCTTTGAACAGGTTATTGAGAGAAAAACTGATAATGCTGAAGATTGTTTGCATTTCCTGGGTCAATACACCAGGGGGCAACCAAGAGAACTTATTAGAAGTTGTCAATATAGGACTGATGGAACTGGATATGTAAAGGCTAAAACCCTATTGTTTGAACACTTTGGAAATGAGTATATGATAGCGTCTGCATACTTGGAAAAGGTGACTTCATGGCATGTAATCAAATCTGAGGATGGCAAGGCTTTACAGGCATACAGTCTCTTCTTGCGTGGATGTTGCAATGCCATGGACGAGGTTAAGGGTCTGTGTGAATTAAATACTCCTGCCAATATGCTTGCTGTGATAAAGAAACTGCCCTACAAATTGAAAGACAGATGGCGAACAGTGACATGTGACATACAGGAAAGATACCGCCGAAGAGTTATGTTCAGTGATATTGTGGATTTTATTGAACGTCAAGTCAAAATTACAACTGATCCTGTATTTGGAAACTTACAGGATGCTCCAGCGCTGGTGATGAACAAAGAAAATGGTAGAGCAAAACTAGCTTGCTCAAGGACACAGCGAAGTAGCTTTGCCACTACTGTCACTGCTGTTGAAAAAAGAACTCAAACAGAAAACACGGTTAAACACGGACATGTATCTGAAAGATCTTGCATGTACTGCAAAGGTGGACATACACTGGAGTCGTGTATTCTATTGGAGAAGAAGGCTCATAGCGAGAAGATTGATTTCCTAAAAAAGAATGGAGTTTGTTTTGGCTGCTTGTGTATTGGACACATCAGTAAGAAGTGTAGGAATCGTCTCTCTTGCAAAACCTGTGGTTTGAAACACCCTAGCATGCTTCATATCTATCCTAGAGCCAGGAGAGCAGATGCAGAGAAGAGCAAGAGCAACTCAGACACTGTACTGGACAGTGTTCTGGTTGCGGTTCAAACTAGTGGTCTCACTGGGGCCGGTGACCAAGAATGTAAACTTGCCATTGTACCAGTGAAAGTTAAAGCCGTGAAAGGTCAAAGGTCAGTGGAGACCTATGCCTTTTTAGACCAGGGAAGTCCAGCATCCTTCTGCACAATGGGTCTGTTGGACAGACTGAATCTCTCTGGAAGAAAAACAAAGGTTCTTTTGCGCACCATGGGCCAAGAAAAAATTGTAGACAGTTGTATTGTGTCAGGCTTAGAAGTGGCTGGATTGGAAAGTGACTTGTATTGTGAAATGCCAGACATTTTTACACAACATAAGATGCCTGTCAACGTGAGTAACATCCCACGACAGCAAGATCTGAATAAATGGCCTCATTTTAAACATGTCTATCTACCTGAGATAAACGGAGAGGTGGAAATGTTAATAGGCATGAATGTTCCAAGAGCATTAGAACCACTGGAAGTCATCCGGAGTGTGGATGAGGGACCATATGCCATCAAGACCATGCTTGGCTGGACTGTTAATGGGCCACTCGGTGGAGAATATTGTGATGAACCCGAATGTCAGTTCGTTACCATAAACAGAATATCTGCTGTTACATTAGAAGAGCTCTGGAAACATCAATTCAAGGTAGACTTTCCAGAATGCAGTCAGGATGAACAGACAGGGCTGTCAAGAGAAGACTGTAAGTTTCTGGAAATGGCTAATAAGACTGTGAAGCTTGTCGATGGTCATTACAGCATTGCTTTACCTTTGAAGAACAGAAGCCTGAGCATGCCTAACAATCGCAGGATTGCAGAACAACGTGCCCTTAACCTGAAGAGAAGGTGCATTAGGGATGCTGCATTTTACCAAGACTACACAGTCTTCATGAACAACCTCATATTAAAGGGATATGCAGAAAGAGTGCCTGTTATGGATCTGGAACGTAGTGATGGTAAGGTTTGGTATATTCCACACCATGGAGTCTACCATCCTAAGAAAGGAAAAATCAGAGTTGTCTTTGATTGTGGAACCTCATTTCAAGGTGCATCACTCAACGAACAGCTCCTACATGGCCCTGATCTAACAAGTACTTTGGTTGGTGTCCTTACCAGGTTCAGGAAAGGGCCCATTGCACTGATGGCTGACATTGAGGCTATGTTCCATCAGGTACGAGTGCCAGAGGAAGATGCAGACCTGTTGAGATTTCTCTGGTGGCCCAGTGGAGACTTCAGTCAGTGTTTGGAGAAGTACAGGATGGTTGTTCATTTGTTTGGGGCAACATCATCTCCAAGCTGTGCTAACTTTGCTCTACGGAGGTGTGCAGAAGACAACAGAGAACTCTTCAGCCAGCAGGTGATTGAGACCATGATGCACAATTTCTATGTGGACGACTGTCTTGCTTCTGTTGCTTCCGAACAGGAAGCTATAGCCCTCTACCATGACCTTGGAAACATCTGTGCAAAGGGTGGCTTCCATTTAACAAAGTGGATAAGTAACAGTCGCAAGGTGCTGGCAGTTATAAGTGAGGAGGAGAAATCAAAGAAAATTAAGGACCTGTATTTTGATCAAGACACACTACCTGTGGAAAGAGCACTGGGGGTGCGGTGGTGTGTTCAATCTGATGCCTTTAAGTTCAGTATAACCATTCGAGACAGACCATTGACCCGTAGAGGTATCCTTTCCACAGTTAGCTCGTTTTATGACCCTCTTGGAATCCTATCTCCTGTTGTTTTTACAGCTAAACGGATCCTTCAGGATCTGTGTCAGAAGGGACTAGGATGGGATGACTCTATACCAGCACCGGTTGCTCAGGAGTGGACAGACTGGGTAAAGGAGTTACACCTGTTGGATGGATTCAGCATCAGACGCTGTTTAAAACCTTTCAACTTTGAAGAAGCAACTACTGCTCGATTACATCATTTTGCGGACACAAGTGAGAAGGGATATGGTACTTTTACGTATCTGTTGTTGCAGAATAATTACTCTCAGACACACAGCGCATTCATAATGGGAAAATCAAGAGTGGCACCTTTAAGACCTATTACGATCCCTCGCATGGAACTGACAGCAGCTGTTGTAGCAGCTCGAATGGATAATCTGTGGAGAAAAGAGTTAAGACTGCAAATTCAACACTCTGTATTTTGGACGGACAGTACTTCGGTACTGAAATACATCAAGAATGAAACTTCAAGGTTTCGTACATTTGTTGCAAACAGAGTTTCAAAAATTCTCAAAGTTTCTGACGCATCTCAATGGAGATATGTTAATACTGCACACAATCCAGCGGACGTGGCCTCTAGAGGGATGAGGGCCGAGCCATTTCTAAGGAATGAAATGTGGAAATCTGGTCCTTCATTTCTTATGCAGCCAGAAGAGGATTGGCCTTTCAACCCAGACAACTTGCAGGAATTGCTGGAGGTAGATCCTGAGGTCAAGGTATCAGCTGCTATTGAGGTATGTGCAGATCAAGGTGAAGACAATGCCGTGACATGTTTGATCAATCGCACCTCATCTTGGACACGTCTCACAAGAGTGATGGGTTGGATCCTAAGGCTCAAGGGTTTGATTGTGAGTCTTAGGAAGAAGAAAGAAAACATTGCATGTCCTGCTCCGTCTGCGTCAGATGCAATTCGAAAGGAAGGTGCGGTCCACAATGAGCTGCGAAACTTAAAATCCAAGCCACGAGGTTATCTCTCAATGGGAGAGATTAAGGAAGCTGAGATGCAGGTAATAAAATTCTGTCAGAGAAGAAGGTTCTCAGAAGAGATCGCAAGTCTCCAAAGGGGAGAGTGTGTGAAAAAAGACAGTCACATATATAAACTGAATCCGGTACTGGATAATGGTGTATTGAGAGTAGGAGGACGACTTAGTAATGCTGTTATGTCCGAAGAGTCCAAGCATCCGGCCATACTAGCTAAAGATCTTCATATTGCTGACCTTATTCTGCGACACATTCATCAAGAGGTTGGTCATGGAGGCAGGAATCACATGTTGTCCAGATTACATCAGAAATACTGGATCCCTGGTGCTAGTGTTTCCATAAGGAAGATCTTGTCAAAGTGTGTGGTCTGTCGTCGGCTACATGGATCTGCGGGTCAACAACAAATGGCAGATTTGCCTGAAGATAGAGTGTCTTCGGTAGAACCTCCATTCAGTTTTGTTGGAGTGGACTATTTTGGTCCATTTGAAGTCAAGCGTGGGAGAATCCTTGTGAAGAGATATGGAGTCATTTTCACATGTTTGACAATAAGAGCAGTTCACATTGAAGTGGCTTCATCATTAGACACAGACTCATTTATTAATGCCTTGAGACGTTTCATAGCAAGACGAGGACAGGTTCAAGAGTTACGCTCAGACAATGGCACCAACTTTGTCGGAGCAGAGCGTGAGCTGAGAAAGGCCATTGAAGGATGGAACCTAGAGAAGATCAATGATGCTCTGACTTTAACCCTCTGAGGTCGGCCGTCACGGGGGCGTGATGAGCTCACTTTTTTCCTTATCAGTGCAAAAGAGACTCAAATTACTCTGTTGATTTTTATCTTACATTTAAGTGTTGTACATCATTAGATCCTGTTTAGTTTCTATTTTTTTTAGGGTACTCACAATAAAAACAAAGTGTTGTGCTTTTCGTCAAATAAAGAATAATAAACATGATGCGCGTTTTACCTTCTCTCCGTCAGTGAAGTCCATTCTGAAACGCGTCCGAAAAAATAACTGTAACTCTGTTAATACTTGTCACAGAGATACGAGAGATGTCTCTTTATGAAGCTGAGATTCTCTTCTTTTAAATGAAGTAAGCTACTAAAAAAAATTATATTTCCAGTTTATGTAATCCGTTTGAAACCAAGGAGAGTTACAGTTGTTTCGTTCTCCCCTAATTATCAGTAATCAGCTGAGATCGCCACGCCCCCAGCGCTTTTCACATGGTAAAATAGGTGATCTATGCATCGCACACGCGGCACGCCCCGCGATCAAGCCACAAAAACATGAAGCTTCTTCATCAGATCATTCACTGTTGTTAGTTCATCGCGTTTGGAGGATGGCAGCAGCACGCTACTCCGACAGAGAGGCCCTTCAGATGATTCTGGACAGTGATGACGAATTCACATTTTCTTCAGAGGAAGATTGCAATTCAGACGACGAAAAGGCTGCATTTTCAAGAACGAATTGATCCAACCGAGGATAGAAGTTCGGAGTAAGTTTTTTAGTGTTATAATTCGTTTTCTTATCATATAGAGCTCAAATGAATTTTATATTTTCCCTTGTTTTGGCTAGCTTTTGACATAGGAAATACCTCACAATATCCCTAACATTGTATGCTCGTGTAAACTTTTTAAATGTGATATTCTCTGAACATATTTGTATATAGCATACATATTTTTCACTCAGTTTTGATTAGTTTATGACACTGATTATCATGCTAAATAGCCTACTGCCTTATGTGTAGTGCATTTTGTTCGAGAATAACTTCTAGGTTATGTGATTGAGATAAATATATTTCAGACTCCGGTAAAATACGTGATACTGTCTAAATACAATATATTTTATATATAAATGTTCAGTTTTGGTTAGCCCATGACTTATCATGCTAAAATAGCCTACTGCCTTAGCCTATGTGTAATGCATTTTTTGGGGAATAACTGCTAGGTTATATGTGATATTTCAGACTAGATTCTGTCTAAATACAATATGTTATATATAAATGTTCAGTTTTGTTTAGCCTATGACACTTTATCATGCGTAAATACTTGTTTGTGAATACAGGTGTAATGTTTGAAATGTAAGTTAGTGATGTGTCGTTCGTTCGCGAACAATCCGTTCATTGTGTAGCCTATCCCTAAATGCGTGCTGTCTATATGGGCCATAGATACTCGCAAATGTTCAGTTTTAGTTAGCCTATGACACTAATTATCATGCTTACTGCCTTATGCACTGTGAATACAGGTGTAAATGTTTGAAATGTAGCGATGTGTCGATCGCGAACGATCCGTTCATTGAGTGTACATAATAAATGCGTGCGTTCTATATGGGCCATCAACAGATACTCTGTTGTATACATAATGTATGCTAACAGTTATTTTGTTTTGTTTTTAGGAATGTGGCATCATGCTCTCCTTCTCCAGCACCTCGCAGAGGGACACGCAGGTCTCGTTCAGTTCTCAGTGCGATCGAGAATAATACTGAGTAAGTGCATAGACGTAATATCGTTTACATCGTCATAATGTAAAAGTTCCTATTATTGTGTGAAATTAATCCATGGTAATTAGTGATTGATAAGCGTAATAATAATACAGTTTCTTTGATTGTGTTATCAGCATGCATTCTATATGGGCCATCAACAGATGTTGTTGTTGTTGTTGATACTTTATTGATCCTTTGCAGGAAATTATATTGTCACGGCAGCTTTAACACTCAATAACAAAACATAATACAAAAAAAACAATAATACCTATATAGAATATTCAGTAACAGATGCATATTCAGTACAGAATATTCAATAACTCTGTTGTATACATAATGTATGCTAACAGTTATTTTGTTTTGTTTTTTAGGAAATTGGCTGCATCACGTTCTCCTTCTCCAGCACCTCGCAGAGGGACACGCAGGTGTCGTTCAGTTCTCAGTGCGATCGAGAATAATACTGAGTAAGTGCATAGACGTAATATTTTACAGATGAAATGTAGCCTAATTGTGTTTACATCGTCATAATGTAAAAGTTCCCATTCTTGTGTGAAATTACAAATATGTCTTTTTTAAATCCATGGTAATTAGTGATTGATAATGATAATAATACAGTTTCTTTGATTGTCTTATCAGCATGCTCACACTTTTTCTTTCTTCTTTTTTTATAACAGATGTGACAATGTCCAAGCACCAGTTCCGAAGAGAGCCAAGGCAAACAAGCAGACGAGCAACATGCAGTCCACGCTGTCATGGAAAACAGAGACCGATGTTGACATGGTTCCACAGACACTGCGATTTCTTCCTGCACGGGAAACTGGACCGCAACTGAGCTCTGTAGACTCGCATTCGCCCATGAGTCTATTCAAACAGTTTTTTAAACCTGCGGTAGTTTTTTTTTAGTATTCTTTGAATAAAAATATTTTTTTTATAAAAAAAAACAAGTTTGGTATTTTTATGTTTGTTTTTTTGAAAGGATGTGTTAAGTGATAGTAATGACTTTAAGTCTTTATATTCTTAGGAAAGAACGTAAATTCTATTTTGAATAAATGCTGTTCTTTTTAACTTTTTGTTCACCAGTGAATCATTCTTTGTTCAGGCTGCCTCAAAGCACCTTGATGGCCCATTAGCCATTGGGGGAGTGTCTTTAGTCTTCCCAGGTGTAAATCACATTAATATTCATGGGCATTAACACTCCCACGCATACAGCACTGCTGACCCAAAAACTGATGTAAGAAATTCAAATCGTTATATTGATGTTTCTGAAAGAGTGGTCAGAATGATTTTCACTTCATTTTGAAGTAAAAATTCTAGCCTACAAGAATAGTAACTCAAAAGTATTGTGGACAACTATTCATTATGTGTTAAATGGCCTTATTGCAGTGACATTTTTTTTTCCAAAACGTACTAACCACGCATATTATTTTTTTTCTATAAAATGCAAACAAGTACATCGATTTTGCTCACATATTATTGTAGCAGAGTTTGTGCTGAATACAGCAAATTTATATGTTGGCAAATGGTATGTTTTAAGTAGCTGAAATAAGCACAAATGTCAGGGCATACCAAAACACCGAAAGAGCCCCAAAACAGCTCAGACCTCAGAGGGTTAAAGGGGATCAAGTGGATCTTCAACCCTCCGACGGGATCACATCATGGAGGAGTCTGGGAGAGATTGATTCGCTCCATCAGGAAAATTCTCAACTCCACTTTGAGGACACAAAGTCTGGATGAGGAAGGTCTCCATACAGTGCTTTGCGAAGTGGAGTCAATTCTCAATAGTAGACCTATTACTAAGCAATCTACAGATCCGAATGACCTGGAAGCATTGACACCTAACCACCTTCTTCTTCTTAAAGCCAAACCATGCTTACCACCAGGCCTGTTTCAGAAGGAGGATGTCTATGCATGCCGGAGATGGAAGCAGGTTCAGTATTGGCGCTTTTCCACTGCATGGTACGGTACGGTTCGGTTCGGTACGGCACGCTTTGGCGCTTTTCCACTGCATGGTACGGTACGGTTCGGTTCGGTACGGCTCACTTGTGGTGCTTTTCCACTGCATGGTACGGTACGGTACGGTGCGCTTCGGCACGCTTTAAATGGTACCTGATCTGTTGAGGTTCCAAGCGTACCGTACCGGTACTAAAATGTGACGTGAAACACTGCAGATCACTGATTGGTCAGACAGACAGAATCGTCACTACCAGCGTCATTGGATTTGCGACACGAGACCGCTATACAGAGTCATATAACCAGTAGACAACAGCCAACACGGTAGCACCTGTGTTTTACTTGAAAAAAAAGAAGAGATCAACACTTTAAAAAGGAAATGGCTGAATCGTGGTCGAGGTGCAGACAATCCTCTCGTTGGTTGCCGAGGAGCGGGTCCAGCGAGAGCTGGATGGGGCAAAACAGAATGAAAAAGTGTTCCAAGAAGTAGCAGCTAGCTCAGCTCTAGCCGCACACGGCTATCACCGGACCTACAAACAGTGTAACGATCAGTCCCACCCACTTTGAATTGGTACTAACTGCAGTGGAAAAGCAACCGAGCTAGCGAACCGAACCGTGCCGTACCGAGCCGAGTCGTACCACGCAGTGGAAAAGCGAAGCCGAACCGAACCGTTCCGCGCCGAATCGAACCGTACCGAACCGAACCGAGCGTACCATGTAGTGGAAAAGCGCCATATATGTCTGATCTGTTTTGGAAACGGTGGACCAAGGAGTACCTACCACAACTACAGGAACGTCAGAAATGGACAAGAATCAAGCGCAACTTCATCCCTGGAGACATAGTACTCATAGTGGATGATTCAGCACCTCGTAATTCCTGGATCATTGGTAAAATCACTGAAGCAGTTCCCGATAGGAGGGGACTTGTGCGACAAGTCAGGATTAAAACTCCAACCAGTTGTGTATGTAGGCCTGTCACCAAGATCTGTCTTCTTCAGGAGTCATCAGATTTGTAATCTAACTTTGAGACTTACAAATGGACATAATCAGATGGTTTACAGATGAATATTTATTGCAATGGACTATGAATATGACAATATATATTCCTGCATGTGTATTGAATATGTAATTATTACTCTATTAATTGTAATAATTAGGGGCCGGAATGTGGGAGCCAGGTTTTGGGTGCTTGGACACGCCCCCTTTTGGGTGCTCACAAGCTTTGGTCACAAGGTGTGGGTGCTTATAGTTGATTGGGATATCACCTGTTCTTCAGATGGAGGAGAGAGGGGGTGATAGAGGAAAGCCTAATTTTGCTGACCGCAGTTCACACTGTTGGTTATATTTAGTGATATTTCGCTGTATGGAACTGATCACCTGTACACGCAATAAACCATTAACGCAACAAGTGGAATCCTGGAATTATTGGTCAAACGGCGCGTCTGGCAGACAGCTTTTTCCCTATTCAGCCTCTCGGCGTCTACTTCAAGGTTTTAGTTTCAGATAGACGCCTATACAGAGATTCTAATTATTGGACAAAAAACTTCACCTAATAACCTAGAATACTGTCTAACACTTGATGGCTGCTCTGTTAAGTCTTCGTCGTCAGTTAGGAACCTGGATGTGTGTAACAGAGTTAAAAATGCACTTTTTATTTTCAAATTAACATCTGTGAAATGTATTGATCATTTAATGATTTTATTGAATATCTGTGAATTTTATCTCATTGAGTATTTTTATTTATCTTCATTTTTGCGAATGTTTCATGTGGAAATGACCCTTCCTGCACACAATCCCCTCTGTTCCTCCTAAGCTTCCGTAGTGCTCCGTCTCCCTCAGTCTCGTTTTGCACTGCTGAGGGTAAGTTGCGTGAAAATGTGCTGCTGGGCTAATGTACTGTTTTCTTCAGAAATTGAGTCATTTAAGTTATAACTGTCAACACATATTGTTAAAACAATAATGCTAGGTAGCAGTCTTGTTAGTTTGACCGCTAAAACAAGTTTTAGCAGTGTTTTCAGATTTACTTTCTAGCCGCCATTTTACAACGGCAGGCGGGCCGCGCCATGTGAACAATGTAGCTCGTCTGAGATTTTAGCGATTTTAGTCCCTTTTGTGGAGAGTAAACGCTGTATTTTTGTATGTTTAGGAAGCAGAGGTACAGTAAGAGAGGAAGCCAGAAGGCAATTAATGTGCATTGTGTTCTACAGGTATGCCCTTTTGGTTTATTAATGTAATTTTCATTGTTTCTGTTACCCCACTCAAACATTTCATTCAGCCCATAGGGCGTTGCTGTTATGCTATTTTCTTTAAGAAAACATGTACTGTGTTTATGTATTTGTTGCATTTAATGCTTAATATTTTCTGGACTATGAGTAATGTGCACTCTGAGCAAAATACCTCATGTAATTGTTTAAGTAATGTATTTGTAATGTATTCTAAATACATGAAATGCGCAGTCTCGTTTTGCACTGCTGAGGTAAGCAGAGGTACAGTAAGAGAGGAAGCCAGAAGGCAATTAATGTGCATTGTGTTCTACAGGAGCCAATAAATTGTGAAAAAGTCATCATCTCGTGAGTCGTCCTTCACATCACAAAACCACACCCGTTACACGTGCTCTTTAATACCAATCTTTCATTTGAAAGTCACGTGTCTAGTATCTGTAAAACAGCATTTTTCCATCTTAAAAATATATCTAAATTACGTCATATGCTCTCACGGACAAATGCGGAACAATTAGTTAATGCGTTCATGACCTCAAGGCTAGATTATTTCAATGCTCTACTGGGTGGTTGCCCTGCACGCTTAATAAACAAACTACAGCTGGTCCAAAACGCAGCAGCTAGAGTTCTTACCAGAACCAGGAAGTATGACTATATTAGCCCGGTTCTGTCAACACTGCATTGGCTGCTTATTAAACATTGTATAAATTTTAAAATATTGCTGATTACTTACAAAGCACTAAATGGTTTAGCTCCCCAGTACTTGAGCGAGCTCTTAACGCATTATAGTCCTGCACGTCTACTGCGATCTCAAAATTCTGGCCAGTTGATAATACCTAGAATATCGACTGCTGGTGGTAGATCCTTTTCCTATTTAGCACCAAAATACTGGAACAATCTTCCTACGATTGTCCGGGAAGCAGACACTAGACTAAAAACACATCTCTTTGACCTAGCATTCACATAATACACCTGTTTCCATTGATCACTCACACACCTGTTTCCATTGATCACCCTCACACCTGTTTCCATTGATCACCCTCACACCTGTTTCCATTGATCACCCTCACACCTGTTTCCATTGATCACCCTCACACCTGCATCTAGGGCCCTATAAAATCCATTTTATTTTTTCCCAAATTCCGTTTTATTTTTTCCCAAATTACGTTTTTTCTGTTTTAATTTTTTGGAATTCAGTTTTTTTACCCTTTACTGTTATTTTAGTTGTAAAAAGCGTGTGCTTTTAATGTTAATTATTAAAATGTACACAAATAAAATAGGCATTTACTCTTAAAATGACAAATACTGCATGGTGCAACATAACACTGCACTCTAAGTACTTCAAGTAACAACAAAATATGGTTATGAGCTTTAAACTGTCCTGTAAAAATTAGATTAGTTTATATAAGTTAAAATAAAAGTCACACTCTAGCTGCGTCCTAATGTGCATACTATTGTCACGGGGTGACAAATTTCATTCATTTCTCTGGACGGAACTAATGTTCTCTGGGTTTTGCCTCCCGCCGGACCCATAACAAAGGGACACCGGGCTAGTTCCGGGATAGCGCGAGCATTCTCCGACACTGGGGTGATTAGCCAAAGATCGCTAACAGCTGGAGATGGGAGAAGCAAGCCTTGCGATTGGGACTCGGGAAGATAAAAGGAGAAAGCATGGATCAAACAGTGCGTTGGTTTGCCTTGGGATCGGTGTTTGTTGGAGGAAGAGTGAGTTGTGGTGAAGATGTGGGGCTGTTAAACGGGCATGGCGTGGTGAATGGAGAGACACACAGGCGGATTCAATGGGAAGGAGGTAACCACGGGACGGAGGAACGTTTGTGAGAGATAGTGAGTAACCTAATTGAACTTTCATCTCCCTCTCTTGTGACAGTGGGACTGTTGATGTAGAGGCCGGGCCAGGAGATGGGTAACGGCCTTATACCTGTGTAATTTTCCACTGAGTGCCGTGTTGAGATGAAGTGATGTGATGCACTGTCTGCTGTTTGAAGTGAGCACCTAAACCCGCTGGATGTCCATGTCTTGCCCTAGTTTCTATCTCCTCCCGACTGTACAAAGAAGAGGCGTACGTACCCGCATACTCACCTGTCTGCTTTGCAGTGAAACCTCCTCTGCTGTAAACTCTGTGTCTGTGACTCCACCAGAGAAGAGGTGTACGTACCCGCATACTCACCAGTCTGCCTGTGGTTTTCAACCTTAAACCTCCAGCCGTAAGCCCCTCTGTTTGCCACTTTGAAGAGAGTTATGTATGTGCATGCTTGCCTGTCTGCTTTGCAGTGAAACTTCCTCTGCTGTAAGCTCCGTGTCTGTGACTCCACCAGAGAAGAGGCGTACGTACCCGCATACTCACCTGTCTGCTTTGCAGTGAAACTTCCTCTGCTGTAAACTGTGTCTGTGACTCCACCAGAGAAGAGTGTACGTACCCGCATACTCACCAGTCTGCCTGTGGTTTTCAACCCCAAACCTCCAGCCTGAAACCTCCTCTGCTATAAACTCCGTGTCTGTGACTTCGCCAGAGAAGAGGCGTACGTACCCGCATACTCACCTGTCTGCTCGCAGTAAAACCTCCTCTGCTGTAAACTCTGTGTACGTGACTCCACTAGAGAAGAGACGTACGGACCCGCATACTCACCAGTCTGCTTGTGGTGGAGTTCCCAGCCTCAAACCTCCAGTCCGAGGTTCGACCAGGTTCCCGACCACCAGCTTGCACTCCTAACCGATTCTTTTAACTTTTAATAAAAACTTGATTTTAATTGACCCCCATTTGTCTGTCCTCCTTGCTCTGTCCTCCGTCCGACTCCCCAAGGGTGGTCCGGGTCTCAGGGGCGGGTGTAGGTCCGGTTGGCCCGCCCCGACCTGTGACATAAACTTGGCGCAGTCGGCAGGGTTCCACCTCGGGTTGAGTAGACGGGGGCGGAGTAATGGCAGACGAAGAGGTACCAGTGGGTCATCCCAATGTCATGCCCATCTTCATGGGAGCCCCGTGGGCTCAAAAGTATGGGGGACCAGGGTCTGAACTTAGTCTATCGGCATGGAAGACTCAAGTGGAGTACTTGGCAGGCCTTCAAGGGTTAAACGCTGCACAACGGACCCAGTTTATTCTAAATTCGCTGGACGGCGAAGCAAGGAGAGAGGTACAAGCGGCGCCAGAAGCAACTCGAGCCACAGCCCAGGCTATCCTTGACTTCCTAACGGGTCTGTACGGCGACTCCACTCCTGCGGCTGTCCTTCGGACGCAATTCTTCAATTGTAGACAGGGAACTCGACAGACTATACGTGCTTTTGCCCTGCAATTGCGAGAACACTTGTCCCGGCTGGAGAGGAGGCAGGACCATGGGCTTGGAGAAGGGGAGGCTCTCTTAAAGGACCAGTTTCTTCTGGGGTTGCGGGATGGACCAATACGTCAGAGCCTTCGGATACAACTTCGCCGCAATTCAGCTCTGACGTTTGATGAGCTACGTCGGGAAGCTCTGGCCCTTGAACAGGATTATGCTGACTCCTCGGACCCCTCACACTGTATGGCCACCAGTGCTGCCAGTTGTCCTCCACCTCCTGCCCCACCCGACTGGAAACAGGCCCTAAGAGAAGAATTGAGGAGAGACGTCCGTGAACAGATGGCAGAACTGTCTAAGACGTTCTTAGAGGAATTACGCCGAGAACATTTCCGACCCTTGCCACCTACACGAGAACGAGCCTCCTCCGAAGGTAGTCGACTCCCAGAGCAACGTCCGCCCCGGTCCTCCGCCCCCCGGTTTCAGTGGGACGAACAAGGTCGTCCCATTTGCAATGGCTGTGGCGAACCAGGTCATTACGTCCGGCAATGCAGGGCACGCCGGGGATCGCAGGGGGGTTTTTAGAGTCTCCGGCCACTGTGGGTCAAGTGGTCGGGACCCCCCTAATTGACCCCTCTCCATTGGCAGCCAGGAATTGTCTAGTCGGGCGTTGCCCTCTTGTGGTGGCTCAAGTCAATGGGACCGAAATCCAATGTCTCCTGGATACCGGGTCCCAGGTCACCTTGTTCTCCGAAAGCCTGTCTCGGGAGTTATTCGGGGTCCAGGGACATTCGGCCACAGATGTCCCCTGGTTAACCCTGCGTGGGGCAAATGGCCTGGAGATTCCGTATGTGGGCTATCTGGTCACGGACCTGGAGGTCCAGGGGACCCTTGTGCCTCAGAAGGGGGTTGTGATTGTACAGGATACATGTCTGGGAGCTCACCGTGCCCTACTGGGAATGAACGTCATCATGGAATGCTGGGAGGAGTTGTTTAAAGCGAGACCCATGCCGTCGGCCTCGAGAGGGGAAAAACAGGAATGGGATCGGATCAGGGCCGATTGTCGCCGAGTCCGCATGGCCGATGCCCAGCGGGATCGAGAGAGCGTGGGAAGAGTGGGGTGTCGCTACGCACTGTCGGTCCCGGCTCAGAGCGAGGCCATTATCTGGGCCCGTATCCCTGGTCAGCTTCATGGGTCCTCGGAGTGGGTCCTGGTTGAGCCTCATTCTGACTGTCAGACCGTGGAGGTGGCCCGGGGATTGGCGTCCGTTCACCGGGGTCGGGTTGCCGTAAGACTAAGAAACACCAATCCCTATGCTGTGGCCCTTCATCGCCACCAACGTCTAGCGCGAGTCACCCCGGTGAGCCCCGAGCAGGTCCATGAGGAAGGAGAGTTTCAGTTCTGTCAGGTGGGCCCGACGGTGGTGGAGGTGGCCTTGACGCAGGCTGAGACTCCTGCAGGCGGACAGGAAGAAACATTTCCGGCCCACCTGGCGGGAGAGTCCTTACGAGGCGACGGGCTGGAAGAAGGGCAGGCAAAGCAACTCCGGGACTTCCTGGTGAGATGGAAGCATCTTTTCTCTGCACATGATGAGGACTATGGGCGGACAGACATTGTAAAGCATCGGATTCCCACTGGGGATGCGCCTCCGAGCCGGGAACGCTACCGCCCCGTACCTCCGACTCTGTATGCTGAGGTTCGTACCCTCCTTCGAGGGATGCTGGAAAAGGGAGTTATTCGGGAGAGCAGCAGCCCATGGGCAGCACCGATAGTCCTCGTTCGCAAGAAGACTGGGGCGTGGCGATTCTGCGTCGATTATCGGAGGCTGAACCAAGTTACCAAACGAGACGCCTTCCCTCTGCCGCGGGTCGAGGACTCCTTGACTAGTCTTACTCGGGCCGCCTGGTATTCCACCCTAGATCTGGCTAGTGGTTACTGGCAAGTCCAAGTGGAGGAAGGAGACCGGGAGAAGACCGCCTTTACCACCCCTTTTGGCCTCTTTGAGTGGGAACGTATGCCGTTTGGGTTGTGTAACGCTCCCGCGACCTTCCAACGTCTCATGCAGCGCTGCTTGGGAGCCCAGCTTATGGACACCACGCTTGTCTATTTAGACGACGTTATTGTATACTCTCCCGACTTCGAGTCTCACCTTCAACACCTGGAGCAAGTCTTCCGATCCCTAGAACGTTATGGACTAAAGCTACAGCCAGATAAGTGCCAGTTGCTCAAGAAGGAGGTAAAATTCCTGGGCCATCGAGTCAGTGCGGCGGGGATTGCAGTGGATCCCGAAAAGGTGTCTGCCGTCCAGGAGTGGGCCACGCCAAGAACGGTGAGGCAAGTGAGATCATTCCTGGGATTCGTGGGATACTACCGGCGGTTCATTAAGGACTTCGCCAAGATCGCTAAACCCTTGAACCAGCTGCTTGGAGGCTCGGGACGGACCCGGGGCAGGGGGTCCCCTGCCGTCTCGTGGAATCCCCCCTGTGAGCTGGCCTTCCAGCAATTAAAACAAGAGCTGCTCCAAGCTCCGATCTTGGCTTACGCCGACTTTTCTCAGCCCTTTACGCTCTATACGGATGCTAGCAATCTGGGATTGGGGGCCGTACTAGCTCAGAGTCAACAGGGAGAAGAGAGGGTTATCGCCTATGCGAGCAGGAGTCTGCACCCAGCTGAACGTAACGATGCTAACTATAGCTCCTTCAAGCTGGAGCTCCTCGCCATGAAGTGGGCCGTTAGCGAGAAGTTCAAGGATTATCTGTGGGGAGCGAAGGTAGTTGTAGTTACGGATAACAACCCGCTGGTCCATCTCCAAACTGCAAAATTGGGGGCGGTCGAGCAGCGATGGGTGGCGCAGCTGGCCAACTACGATTACCATCTGCAGTATCGGCCAGGGAAGGAGCACACCAATGCCGACGTCCTGTCTCGGCTCCCTGAGGGTAGACCCCTCTGTTTGCCACCCAATGTAGTATCGGAGGAGGAACTTATGGTGGGGATCATAGAGGCCCCTGGGCTTCGAGGGGAAGTGGTTCCCTCGAGTTGGGGTTGGGACCCCCTACGGTGGAGGGACCGGCAGGCGGGGGACCCAGCTCTGGCCCAGATGCAAGATTGGCTGCAGCGAGGGACTTGGCCAGAGAGGGTAGAACGACGTAAACAACCTTGGGGGATGCAGCAACTCCTGCGACAGGGGAAGAGACTCTTCCTCAAAGAGGGAGTCGTCTGTCGAACGTTACTCGACCCAGCCCTGGGAGAAGAGGTCTGTCAAATAGTTGTGCCTAGAGATCAATCCCAAGCTCTCCTCCGAGCATATCACGACCACATGGGACATCAAGGGCAGGAGAGGACGATCTCATTGGTACGGAGACACTTCTACTGGCCAGGGATTGAGAAGGCAGTTAAGGTGTTCGTCTCGCAGTGCCCACGTTGCATTCTCTTTAAGTCCCGGAGAGAGGTTCGAGCCCCACTGGCCCCCATTCAAGCTAAAGCCCCATTACATATGGTGGCGATGGACTACCTGACGTTGGGTCGACCTACTGACCTCATTCAGAATATCCTCGTGGTAACGGATCTTTTCACAAAGTTTGTGTGGGCTATCCCCACTAGAGACCAGACTGCAGTCACCACTGCCAACGCCCTCTGGAAGTATGTGTTCCAGCCCTTTGGATGTCCAGAGGTCCTTCATTCAGATCAGGGTCCAAACTTTGAGTCCCGGGTCATCAGGGAGCTGTGCCAACTGTACGGGTGTAAGAAGACCCACACCACGCCGTATCATCCCCAAGGGAACGGAGGGTGCGAACGATTCAATCAGACCCTGTTGGGCCTATTAGGGACGTTGGAGGCAGAGCAACAGGGGAATTGGGTGGTAAATCTCCCGGCCGTAATTCAAGCTTATAATAACAGCGTGCATAGCACTACTGGATATGCACCAACATACCTGATGTTCGGACGGCACGTACGGTTGCCCACGGACTTGCTGTTGGGATCCAGCCCGGCCGAGGAGGGAACCAGCCTAACGGAATGGGTGAGCAACCATCACCAGCGCCTCCACTTCGCTTATGAACAGGTCTCTGCTCGAATCGAACGAGCTGCCCAGAAGAACAAACGACTATATGATCGAACGGCTCGTGAAGCTCCCCTGCTGCCGGGAGACAGGGTTCTGGTCAAAGACAATCGGCGCCAGGGGAAAGGGAAGTTGAGTGACCGTTGGGAGTCTCGGCCTTATGTAGTCCAACGACAACCCCGCCCTGACCAGCCCGTGTATGTCCTTCGCCCCGAAGGGGACTCCGGCCCAGAACGGATATTGCATCGGAATTTGATCCGTCCTTGCCCCAACTACCCAAGGCTTGTAGACACTACCTCCCCCACTGAAGAGAGAGTCCATCAGACCCCAATGATAGGATGGGCTGTGGTCCCAAGGGGACCGGCCGTTGCACCTGAGCCAGCGAATGTTCCCTCACCCCCAAGACGTCCCCAGCGGAATAACCGAGGTCAGCCTCCGGTACGGTACGGCGACTGGGTAGAGGCACCGCGTTCTAGGGACTAGAACGGTTTGGTGGGGGGGTATGTCACGGGGTGACAAATTTCATTCATTTCTCTGGACGGAACTAATGTTCTCTGGGTTTTGCCTCCCGCCGGACCCATAACAAAGGGACACCGGGCTAGTTCCGGGATAGCGCGAGCATTCTCCGACACTGGGGTGATTAGCCAAAGATCGCTAACAGCTGGAGATGGGAGAAGCAAGCCTTGCGATTGGGACTCGGGAAGATAAAAGGAGAAAGCATGGATCAAACAGTGCGTTGGTTTGCCTTGGGATCGGTGTTTGTTGGAGGAAGAGTGAGTTGTGGTGAAGATGTGGGGCTGTTAAACGGGCATGGCGTGGTGAATGGAGAGACACACAGGCGGATTCAATGGGAAGGAGGTAACCACGGGACGGAGGAACGTTTGTGAGAGATAGTGAGTAACCTAATTGAACTTTCATCTCCCTCTCTTGTGACAGTGGGACTGTTGATGTAGAGGCCGGGCCAGGAGATGGGTAACGGCCTTATACCTGTGTAATTTTCCACTGAGTGCCGTGTTGAGATGAAGTGATGTGATGCACTGTCTGCTGTTTGAAGTGAGCACCTAAACCCGCTGGATGTCCATGTCTTGCCCTAGTTTCTATCTCCTCCCGACTGTACAAAGAAGAGGCGTACGTACCCGCATACTCACCTGTCTGCTTTGCAGTGAAACCTCCTCTGCTGTAAACTCTGTGTCTGTGACTCCACCAGAGAAGAGGTGTACGTACCCGCATACTCACCAGTCTGCCTGTGGTTTTCAACCTTAAACCTCCAGCCGTAAGCCCCTCTGTTTGCCACTTTGAAGAGAGTTATGTATGTGCATGCTTGCCTGTCTGCTTTGCAGTGAAACTTCCTCTGCTGTAAGCTCCGTGTCTGTGACTCCACCAGAGAAGAGGCGTACGTACCCGCATACTCACCTGTCTGCTTTGCAGTGAAACTTCCTCTGCTGTAAACTGTGTCTGTGACTCCACCAGAGAAGAGTGTACGTACCCGCATACTCACCAGTCTGCCTGTGGTTTTCAACCCCAAACCTCCAGCCTGAAACCTCCTCTGCTATAAACTCCGTGTCTGTGACTTCGCCAGAGAAGAGGCGTACGTACCCGCATACTCACCTGTCTGCTCGCAGTAAAACCTCCTCTGCTGTAAACTCTGTGTCCGTGACTCCACTAGAGAAGAGACGTACGGACCCGCATACTCACCAGTCTGCTTGTGGTGGAGTTCCCAGCCTCAAACCTCCAGTCCGAGGTTCGACCAGGTTCCCGACCACCAGCTTGCACTCCTAACCGATTCTTTTAACTTTTAATAAAAACTTGATTTTAATTGACCCCCATTTGTCTGTCCTCCTTGCTCTGTCCTCCGTCCGACTCCCCAAGGGTGGTCCGGGTCTCAGGGGCGGGTGTAGGTCCGGTTGGCCCGCCCCGACCTGTGACACTATCCATCCTAAATAGTATGTGACATTGTTGTGGCAAATCTACGATCTTTGGTTCAGGTCTCTAAGTCTGGTTCTGGTCTTCAGAAGAAATCTTTCAGAGTCGAAGTTTCAGGTCTCAGAAGAATAACTTTATTGAGCAATTCAACAAAGGAGATGTTAGCTACGCATCTGATCTTACAATGGTCAGTGTCCAGGTCTTATACATTTGTCTTCTTGCTAGGTACCCAATTAGCGCTCAACTCGTTATCTTTTCTCTCTCTGCTCCTCCTTATTACTCCTCCCAGATTAAAAACACCTGCATCGTTATTTCATTTTTAATTGGGGCAACCTTCTTTGCGCATGCGTATCTTTTCAAAAATGACTTTATACATGATTTTCAGGTACTTTTCCATGCCCTTTCACCCAGTTTCTTCTCCTGTCCTTATCTGACCTGGCTTTTTCATGTCCTTTCACCCAGTTTCTTCTCCTGTCCTCATCTAGCCTGGCTTTGGCCTAGTTTTCTGCTCATCCCCTCCTCTCATGCCTAGTTTTCTGTTCATTTCACATTACAGCATTTAGACCCATGTATGAGACAGATGAAATTCTCCAACAACATTAGTAATTGTCAATACTATTTAGGGCATAGTATGCACATTGGGACGCAGCTTCTGTCTCTCTCTCGCGCACTGTCGAGTGCTCTCTCGGACACACTCGGTCTCTCTCGCGTGCTCTCTCGGACACACTTGGTCTCTCTCGCGCACTGTCGAGTGTGCTCACGGACACACTCGGCCTCTCTCCGCGCGCTCTCTCGGACACACTCGGTCTCTCTCTCGCGCACTGTCGAGCGCTCTCTCGGACACACTCGGTCTCTTTCGCGCACTGTCGAGTGCGCTCACGGACACACTCTGTCTCTCTCGCGCGCTCTCTCGGACACACTCGGTCTCTCTCTCGCGCACTGTCGAACGCTCTCTCAGACACACTTGGTCTCTCTCGGTCTCTCTCTCCGCGCACTGTCGAGCGCTCTCTGGGACACACTCGGTCTCTCTCGCGCGCACTGTCGAGCGCTCTCTCGGACACACTCGGTCTCTCTCACGCGCACTGTCGAGCGCTCTCTCGGACACACTCGGTCTCTCTCTCGCGCACTGTCGAACGCTCTCTCGGACACACTCGGTCTCTCTCTCGCGCACTGTCGAGCGCTCTCTGGGACACACTCGGTCTCTCTCGCGCGCACTGTCGAGCGCTCTCTCGGACAAACTCGGTCTCTCTCACGCGCACTGTCGAGCGCTCTCTCGGACACACTCGGTCTCTCTCACGCGCACTGTCGAGCGCTCTCTCGGACACCCTCGGTCTCTCTCGCGCGCACTGTCGAGCGCTCTCTCGGACACACTCGGTCTCTCCCACGCGCACTGTCGAGCGCTCTCTCGGACACACTCGGTCTCTCTCACGCGCACTGTCGAGCGCTCTCTCGGACACCCTCGGTCTCTCGCGCGCACTGTCGAGCGCTCTCTCGGTCACACTCGGTCTCTCTCGCGCGCACTGTCGAGCGCTCTCTCGGACACACTCGGTCTCTCTCGCGCGCACTGTCGAGCGCTCTCTCGGACACACTCGGTCTCTCTCTCGCGCACTGTCGAGCGCTCTCTGGGACACACTCGGTCTCTCTCTCACGCACTGCGACGAGCGTCGAGTTTCTTAACTTTTTCGCAGACGAAAGCAGAGCCGGGAGAACCGCTTCGCCATGCTTTCAGTGGAAATTGTTTTTATGCCGTCATTGGAGCTGAAATGACGGGGAGGGGTTGTGTCGCCCAGATTTGCTTCCCCGTCTGCATTTTCCCCAGACATACGTTCTTCTCCCACACAAAAACTGAATTCCATTCCAAATAAAATTCCGTGAAATTCCGCATTAACACTAGATTCCACGTTAATTGGCCAATTCCGCGATTCCGTCCGCGGAAATTATAGGGCCCTATGCATCTAGTTCCACACGCAGCTCCACACACATTTATACCTCACTTTCACTATCACTCTTTGATTAGTCTTGTATGAATGTATTATTCACTGTCGTGTACATCTCCTAGCCTTTCATAGGGGGCTTTCACACTGGCAGTTTAGTTGGGAACGGGGCACGGTTCGCATGAAAAATCGCTAATGTGAACGCTGTCATGGGACCCGGGTGCGCACTGGGGTACCGAACCCGAGACTACCTGGAGGAGGTGGTCTGTGTTCGGTTGCTCCCGAATCGTGTCGCGGTTCGCGTGAATGTGAAAGCAACACGGACTCGGGTGCGCACTTGTTCAGGAAGTAAAGTAACCTGCGCTTGCGTTTTAGCTTATTGTGATGTATTCAGTTAAATAAATCGCTTGTAAGGGATGATAGTGTTGATGATTTACCTTGGATACGACGAGCGAGAGTGAGCCTGCAGTGTATTCGTGCATTACGCGTGGAATCAGGGCAACAAAGTTGGAAATCCACTGTCTCCTCAAAAGAGTCTGTTTGCAAGCAGTAGAAGTCCACCTTGTGTGACACACGCACAATAAACCTGTAGTGTTCACTCAATTGCGCATAATAGCAGCGAATTAATAAAAAAAAACACAATATTGACCTGCGTTCTGCTTTCTATCATGCGCCGTGCACGTTTGCGATGACGTCATATGCATGCAAACGCACCAGGGCTCGATAGAATCAAGTTGAGTGTGAAACCAGACCAACGCTGCGGGGGGCGCCGGGAACAAACACGCTCGGACGCAGCAAACGAGCCCAGTTTAAAAGCCCCCTAAATGTTCCCATAAATGTCTTATAAAGTATTATTTTTTAAAGTAGGCCAATACATTTTATAATACATATTTCAAAGTTAAGGATTCACTATTTTGATATAGCTTGCATTGGAACAAACAGTTTTTGACAAAACATACTATATATTTAACATATGAGCAGAAACTGTCTAACAAAAGCTTATTTGATGTCTATTTTAGAGTAAAAACTTAATAATCTATCCATATAAAAATCTTTTATATTTCACCTGTAACAGTGCACATCTGTGCGTTCGTTCGTTCATTCACTCACACACAGACAATTGATTCATATTTAAATCATCTTTTTGGTTTTACAGACACTATTCTATATCGTGATTAGAACAAATCTCAGTAGGCTATAGCAATATAGTTTGGATGTGTTCATGTAAAAATAACCTTTACTAATGTAGGAGCGAGAGTGAATGGACGGCACAGATGTTGTAGTAACATCGCGCACTCGTCTGTGCCGTTCATTAATTCATTCACACACAGACACGCAATTCATATTTAAACAGTCTTTATTCAGTTTACAGACACTATTCAATAACGCGATTAGAACAAAGCATTTACGAATAAATAACTTACTTCATCAGCCGAATCCATATTCCTCGAAATGAATCTACCAGCACTTCTGAGGTAACTTTTCCAGGATTATCACAATAGTATTATTCCTCACAGCGTAGCAAGACGAGGTAAAGTACAAGATTCTTATTAAACTGGATGTTTTATCCAGCTGATGTGGGCGTTGGCATGGCTTGCCTCAACATTTGCATTTGAATACCGTGCACTCTCTGTGGGCATGTCACATTAACACTTAATAAACTAGAATGAGCTGAAAGGAAAAAGACTGACATCTCTCTCTTTTCATACAGATTACATAAACTGAGAATATTTGTTTTATATATAAATTACTTAAAAGAAGAGAATTTCAGCTTCATAAAGAGAAATCTCTCGTGTCTCTGTGACAAGTATTCACTGAGTTACAGTTCATTTTCGGATGCGTTCAAGAATGGACTTCACTGACAGAGAGAAGGCAAAACTCTCTAAAAAAATCATATTTATTTTTCTTTATTTGACAAAAAGCACAACACTTTGTTTTTATTGTGAGTATCCACAAAAATAGACACTTAACAGGATCGAATGATGTCTAACAAATATATGTAAGATCAAAATCAACAGAGTATTTTGAGTCTCTTTTGCACTTATAAGAAAAAAAGTGAGCTGGTCACGCCGGAGATACCGCCAGCAGTCCTTTTTTGGTTTTGGGGTGTATAACAATATCTGTTAATTTAACAATCTTAGCAGTAAAATATTTTCAGCCAAGAATCCATTTCATATATGGGAGACCTTAGAGATGAGTAAAAACATTGTTGGGTTTAGTTCTACCTACGGTAGGGGTATCTCAAAAACTAAAGCACTTTTTGACCATTGTCACTAGCCTACAAATAAATGCTGCTGTGGTGAGCAGAAGAGACTCTTTCAGAAACATTACACAATCATACCGGCCCCAACCCAACCCTTTGAGCATGTGTGTGTGTGAGTGAGTGAGAGAGTGAGAGAGTAACTGCTGCTGCTGAGCCCGGCAGGGAGAGTTAGAGAGACACACAGAGCTTCTGAGTGAGATTCAGTGCTTCAGTAACATTGAGGATCCGACAAACACACAACACCGACGGGCTGCAGCAGAAACATTCACTCTATAAAGATTGAAGCAGGGAAGACTCGCACTCCACAGCGATTCATAAACAAGCACATCAATGCCGCTCATCCCGGGCCGGGCTTTGCTTCTCTCTCTCCTCCTGGCAGCCTCGCAGGTAAATGTTTGAGTAGAAATGTGACAGCTAACAGTGAAGCTTTATCTGCTGGAGAATAACTGGCGCGAGGTGGGTGATGCTTTTTGGCAGTTTGTGTGCTGATAAGTGTTTGTTGTGTTTGTGTGCTGATGAGTGTTTGTTGTGTTTGTGTGCTGATGAGTGTTTGTTGTGTTTGTGTGCTGATGAGTGTTTGTTGTGTTTGTGTGCTGATGAGTGTTTGTTGTGTTTGTGTACTGGGGTGTATTCCAGAAAGCAGGTTATGTGACATACCCTGGTAAGTTAGCGGATAACTTCTACTTTCGGTTCCAAAACGGAGGTAACTTTCAAGGTATGTAAGTAGCCATAGAAATTTCTCTCTGTACATAACCTGCTCCGGAGCAGCTCATGGTCCAGGGTTAGTTTACTTAAAAAGTGTTCAGGGTTAGTTTACTTCAAAAGTGTTCAGGGTTAGTTTACTTCAGATGTGTTCAGGGTTAGTATACTTCAGAAGTGTTCAGGGTTAGTTTACTTCAAAGTGTTCAGGGTTAGTTTACTTCAGAAGGGTTCAGGGTTAGTTTACTTCAGAAGTGTTCAGGGTTAATGTACTGATGAATGTTTGTTGTGCTGATGAGTGTTTGTTTACTGATCAGTGTTTGTTGTGCTGATGAGTGTTTGTGTGCTGATAAGTGTTTTGTTTACTGAATAATGGTTGTGTGCTGATGAGTGTTTGCTTACTTATGAGTATTTGTTGTGCTGCTGAGTGTTTGTTGTGCTGATGAGTGTTTGTTGTGCTGATGAGTGTTTGTGTGCTGACGAGTGTTTGTTGTGCTGACGAGTGTTTGTGTGCTGATGAGTGTTTGTTTACTGACGAGTGTTTGTTGTGCTGACGAGTGTTTGTTGTGCTGATGAGTGTTTGTGTGCTGATGAGTGTTTGTTGTGCTGATGAGTGTTTGTTTACTGGTGAGTGTTTGTGTGCTGATGAGTGTTTGTTGTGCTGATGAGTGTTGTTCTGATGAGTGTTTGTGTGCTGATAAGTGTTTGTTTACTGATGAGTGTTTGTTGTGCTGACGAGTGTTTGTGTGCTGATGAGTGTTTGTTGTGCTGATGAGTGTTGTTCTGATGAGTGTTTGTGTGCTGATAAGTGTTTGTTTACTGATGAGTGTTTGTTGTGCTGACGAGTGTTTGTTGTGCTGATGAGTGTTTGTTGTGCTGATGAGTGTTTGTTTACAGATGAGTGTTTGTTGTGCTGATAAATGTTTGTTGTGCTGATGAGTGTTTGTGTGCTGATGAGTGTTTGTTGTGCTGATGAGTGTTTGTTTACTGATGAGTGTTTGTTGTGCTGATGAGTGTTTGTGTGCTGATGAGTGTTTGTTGTGCTGATGAGTGTTTGTTTACTGATGAGTGTTTGTTGTGCTGATGAGTGTTTGTGCGCTGATGAGTGTTTGTTGTGCTGATGAGTGTTTGTTTACTGGATGATGTTTGTTGTGCTGATGAGTGTTTGTTGTACTGATGAGTGTTTGTTGTGCTGATGATGTTGTTTAGTGCTGATGAGTGTTTGTTGTGCTGATGATGTTTTGTTTTGTAGCTGACTGAGTGTTTGTTGTGCTGAGAGTGTTTGTTGTGCTGATGAGTGTTTGTTTGTGCTGATGAGTGTTTGTTGTGCTGATGAGTGTTTGTTGTGCTGATGAGTGTTTTTGTGCTGATGAGTGTTTTGTTGTGCTGATGAGTGTTTGTGTGCTGATGAGTGTTTGTGTGCTGATGAGTGTTTGTGTGCTGATGATGTTTTTGTGCTGATGAGTGTTGTTGTGTGTTTATGGTGTTTTGTTGCGAATGTTTGTGTGCTGATGAGTGTTTGTGTCTGATGAGTGTTTGTGTCTGATGAGTGTTTGTTACTGATGATGGTATTGTTTGGCTGATGAGTGTTTGTTTGCTGATGAGTGTTTTTGTTTTGCTGATGAGTGTTTGTTGTCTGATGAGTGTTTGTTGGTGCTGATGAGTGTTTGTTTAGCTGATGATGTTTGTTGT
Organism: Chrosomus eos; assembly: GCA_036326025.1. Classification (NCBI taxonomy): domain Eukaryota; kingdom Metazoa; phylum Chordata; class Actinopteri; order Cypriniformes; family Leuciscidae; genus Chrosomus; species Chrosomus eos. Next base: position 49,188,793 of record CM070823.1, read on the forward strand.
GCTGAAGAGTGTTTGTATTGTGCTTGTGTATGAGTGTTTGTTAGTCTGATGAGTGTTTTGTTACTGATGAGTGTTTGTTGTGCATGAGTTGTTTGTTGATGTTTTATGAGTGTTTTGTGTGCTGATGAGTGTTTTGTTGTGCTGATGAGTGTGTGTTTGTTGTGCTGATGAGTGTTTGTTGTCTGATGAGTGTTTGTTGGCTGATGAGTTTGTTGTGTATTTGTGCTGATGAGTGTTTGTTGTCTGATGAGTGTTTGTTGTGCTGATGAGTGTTTGTTGTGACTGATGAGTGTTTGTTGCTGATGAGTGTGTTGTGTTGTGCTGATGAGTTTTGTTGCTGATGAGTGTTGTTGTTGTGCTGATGAGTGTTTGTTGTGCTGATGAGTGTTTGTTGTCTGATGAGTGTTTTGTGCGATGATGGTGTTGTTGCTGATGAGTGTTTGTGTGCTGATGAGTGTTTGTTGTGCTGATGATGTTTGTTGTGCTGATGAGTGTTTGTGTGCTGATAGTGTTGTTGGCTGATGAGTGTTTTTGTTCTGATGAGTGTTTGTTGTGTTGTGTAGTGTTGTGTGCTGATGAGTGTTTTTGTGTGCGATGAGTGTTTGTTGTGCTGATGAGTGTTTGTGTGCTGATATGTTGTTCTGATGGAATGTTGCGTATGTTGGTGCTGATGAGTGTTTGTTTGCTGAGATGTTGTTCTGATGATTTTGTGTGCTGATAGTTTTTCTGATGATGTTTGTTGCTAGAGTGTTGTTGTCTAGATGTTGTTGTGCTGATATTTGTGAGCGAGAGTGTTTGTTTGATAGTGTTGTTTCTGTGATTTTGTGCTGAGATGCGAAGTGTTTGTGTATGTGTTGCTGATGATGTGTTTGTTGTGCTGATGAGTGTTTGTTGTTGTCTGATGAGTGTTTGTGTGCTGATGAGTGTTGTTGATGTGCTGATGAGTGTTTGTGTGCTGATGAGTGTTTGTTGTGCTGATGAGTGTTTGTTGTCTGATGAGTGTTTGTTGTGCTGATGAGTGTTTTGTTGTGCTGATGAGTGTTTGTTGTGCTGATGAGTGTTTGTGTGCTGATGAGTGTTTTGTGTTGTGCTGATGATGTTTGTTGTCTGAGAGTGTTTGTTGTGCTGATGAGTGTTTGTGTGCTGATGAGTGTTTGTTGTGCTGATGAGTGTTTGTGTGCTGATGATGTTTGTTGTGCTGATGAGTGTTTGTTGTGCTGATGAGTGTTTGTTGTGCTGATGAGTGTTTGTTGTGCTGATGAGTGTTTGTTGTGCTGATGAGTGTTTGTTGTGCTGATGAGTGTTTGTTGTGCTGATGAGTGTTTGTTGTGCTGATGAGTGTTTGTTGTGCTGATGAGTGTTAGTTTGTTGTGCTGATGAGTGTTTGTGTGCTGATGAGTGTTTGTTGTGCTGATGAGTGTTTGTTGTGCTGATGAGTGTTTGTTGTGCTGATGAGTGTTTGTTGTGCTGATGAGTGTTTGTTGTGCTGATGAGTGTTTGTGTGCTGATGAGTGTTTGTGATTTGATGAGTGTTTGTGTGCTGATGAGGTTTGTGTGGATGTTTGTTGTGAGTGTTTGTTTGATGTGTTGTTGTTGATTGTTTTGTTTGAGTGTTAGTTGGTGCTGGTTGTCTAGGTTTTGTGCTGATAGTTTTGTGCGAGTGTTTGTGTCGAGATTTTGTGGATATGTTTTGTGTGAGATTTTTGGCGATGTTGTTATGAGGTTGTGTGCTGATTGTGTTGTGCTGATGATGTTGTTTCTGGATGTTTGTGCTGATATGTTTGTGTCGAGATGTGTTGAAGTTGTGCTGATAGTGTTGTTCGATGTTTGTCTGAGAGTGTGTTTGCTGATATGTGTTTGAGATGTTTTTGATGATGTTGTCTGATATGTTTGTGTGGGATGTTTTGCATGAGTGTTTGCATTGTTTTCTGATGTGTTGTTGTGTGAGATTTTGTCTGAGATGTTTGTTCGAATTTTTGTGTAGTGTTGTGTGCTGAGGTGTGTTCGATAGTTTTTGTGCTGAAGTGTTTGTGCATGATGTTGTGTGCTGATGTTTACTGATGATGTTTGTTTCTGAGTTTGTGTGAGTGTGTTTCTGAGGTTTGTGTGCTGATGAGTTTTTGCTGAGAGTGTTGTTGTCTGATGTTGTGTGATGATGTTTGGTGAGAGTGTTTGTCTATATTTTTGTTGAGTTGTCTGATGGGGTTGGTGTGATGGTGTTGTTGTATGAGTGTTTGTGTGAGTGTTTGTGGCAGGTTTTGATATTTGTTGCTGAGATTGTTTGCATGGTTGTGGTATGTTGTCTATGATTTGTGTGTTGTGTTTGATGTTTTTGTGCTGATGAGTGTTTGTTGTGTGATGAGTGTTTGTGTCTGATGATGTTTGTGTGCTGATGAGTGTTTTGTTGTGCTGATGAGTGTTTGTTGTCTGATGAGTGTTTGTTGTGCTGATGATGTTTGTTGTGCTGATGAGTGTTTGTTGTCTGATGAGTGTTTGTGTGCTGATGAGTGTTTGTTGTGCTGATGAGTTGTTGTGTCTGATGAGTGTTTGTGTGCTGATGAGTTTGTTTGATGTGTTGATGATGTTTTGTTGTGCTGATGAGTGTTTGTTTGTGCTGATGAGTGTTTGTGTGCTGATGAGTGTTTGTTGTCTGATGAGTGTTTGTTGTGCTGATAGTGTTTGTTGTGTGATGAGTGTTTGTTGTGCTGATGAGTTTGTTGCTGATGAGTTTGTTGCTGATGAGTGTTTGTTGTGCTGGTGAGTGTTTGTTGTGCTGAGAGTGTTTGTTGTGCTGATGAGTGTTTGTTGTGCTGATGAGTGTTTGTGTGCTGATGAGTGTTTGTGTGCTGATGAGTGTTTGTTGTCTGATGATGTATGTTTGAATGTTGTTGTGCTGATGATGTTTGTTGTGCTGATGAGTGTTTTTGTGCTGATGAGTGTTTGTTGTGCTGATGAGTGTTTGTTGTGCTGATGAGTGTTTGTGTGCTGATGAGTGTTTTGTTGTGACTGATGTTTGTTTGTTGCTTACTGTGAGAGTGTTTGTTGTCTGATGAGTGTTTTGTATAGTGTTTTGCTGATGAGTGGGTTTGTTTCTGATGAGTGTTTGTGTCTGATGATGTTTGTGTGCTGATGAGTGTTTGTGTGCTGATGAGTGTTTGTTGTCTGATGATGTTTGTGTGCTGATATGTTTGTTTGTGCTGATGAGTGTTTGTTGTGCTGATGAGTGTTTGTTGTGCTGATGAGTGTTTTTGTGCTGATGAGTGTTTGTTTACTGATGAGTGTTTGTTGTGCTGATGAGTGTTTGTTGTGCTGATGAGTGTTATGTGTGCTGATGAGTGTTTTGTGCTGAGAGTGTTTGTTTCTGATGAGTGTTTGTTGTGCTGATGAGTGTTTGTGTGCTGATGAGTGTTTGTTGTGCTGATGATGTTTGTTGTCTGATAGTGTTTGTGTGCTGATGAGTTTGTTTGTGCTGATGAGTGTTTTGTGCTGATGATGTTTGTTGTGCTGATGATGTTTGTGTGCTGATATGTTTGTTGTGCTGATAGTGTTGTTAGTGGGTTGTGTGCTGATGATTGTTGTGCTGATGTGTTTGTGTGCTGATGAGTGTTTGTTGTGCTGATGAGTGTTTGTGTGCTGATGAGTGTTTGTTGTGCTGAGAGTGTTTGTTGTGCTGATGAGTGTTTGTTGTGCTGATGAGTGTTTGTGTCTGATGAAGTGTTTGTGGCTGATGAGTGTTTGTGTGCTGATGAGTGTTTTTGCTGATGAGTGTTTGTTGTGCTGATGAGTGTTTGTGTGCTGATGAGTGTTTGTGTGCTGATGAGTGTTTGTTGTGCTGATGAGTGTTTGTTTACTGATGAGTGTTTGTTGTGCTGATGAGTGTTTGTGTGCTGATGAGTGTTTGTTGTGCTGATGAGTGTTTGTTGTGCTGATGAGTGTTTGTTGTACTGAAAGTGTTTGTTGTGCTGATGAGTGTTTGTTGTGCTGACGAGTGTTTGTGTGCTGATGAGTGTTTGTTGTGCTGATGAGTGTTTGTGTGCTGATGAGTGTTCGTTGTGCTGATGAGTGTTTGTTTACTGATGAGTGTTTGTTTACTGATGAGTGTTTGTTGTGCTGATGAGTGTTTGTTGTGCTGATGAGTGTTTGTTGTGCTGATGAGTGTTTGTTGTGCTGATGAGTGTTTGTGTGCTGATGAGTGTTTGTTGTGCTGACGAGTGTTTGTGTGCTGATAAGTGTGTGTTGAGCTGATGAGTGTTGTGCTGATGAGTGTTGTGCTGATGAGTGTTTGTTGTGCTGATGAGTGTTTGTGTGCTGATGAGTGTTTGTTGTGCTGATGAGTGTTTGTTTACCGATGAGTGTTTGTTGTGCTGATGAGTGTTTGTTTGGCTGATGAGTGTTTGTGTGCTGATGAGTGTTTGTTGTGCTGATGAGTGTTTGTGTACTGATGAGTGTTTGTTGTGCTGATGAGTGTTTGTTGTGCTGGTGAGTGTTTGTGTGCTGAAGAGTGTTTGTTGTGCTGACGAGTGTTTGTTGTGCTGATGAGTGTTTGTTGTGCTGATGAGTGTTTGTTTACTGATGAGTGTTTGTTGTGCTGATGAGTGTTTGTGTGCTGATAAGTGTGTGTTGAGCTGATGAGTGTTGTGCTGATGAGTGTTTGTTGTGCTGATGAGTGTTTGTGTGCTGATGAGTGTTTGTTGTGCTGATGAGTGTTGTTCTGATGAATGTTTGTGTGCTGATAAGTGTTTGTTTACTGATGAGTGTTTGTTGTGCTGACGAGTGTTTGTTGTGCTGATGAGTGTTTGTTGTGCTGATGAGTGTTTGTTTACTGATGAGTGTTTGTTGTGCTGATGAGTGTTTGTTGTGCTGATGAGTGTTTGTGTGCTGATGAGTGTTTGTTGTGCTGATGAGTGTTTGTTTACTGATGAGTGTTTGTTGTGATGATGAGTGTTTTGTGTGCTGATGAGTGTTTGTTGTGCTGATGAGTGTTTGTTTACTGATAAGTGTTTGATGTGCATGATGACTGTTTGTTGTGCTGATGAGTGTTTGTGTGCTGATGAGTGTTTGTTGTGCTGATGAGTGTTTTGTGTGCTGATAAGTGTGTGTTGAGCTGATGAGTGTTTGGTTGTGCTGATGAGTGTTGTGCTGATTAGTGTTTGTTGTGCTGATGAGTGTTTGTTGTGCTGATGAGTGTTTGTTGTGCTGATGAGTGTTTGTTGTACTGAAAGTGTTTGTTGTGCTGATCAGTGTTTGTTGTGCGGACGAGTGTTTGTTGTGCTGACGAGTGTTTGTGTGCTGATGAGTGTTTGTTGTGCTGATGAGTGTTTGTGTGCTGATGAGTGTTTGTTGTGCTGATGAGTGTTTGTTTACTGATGAGTGTTTGTTGTGCTGATGAGTGTTTGTTTACTGATGAGTGTTTGTTGTGCTGATGAGTGTTTGTTGTGCTGATGAGTGTTTGTTGTGCTGATGATGTTTGTGTGCTGATGAGTGTTTGTTGTGCTGACGAGTGTTTGTGTGCTGATAAGTGTGTGTTGAGCTGATGAGTGTTGTGCTGATGATGTTGTGCTGATGAGTGTTTGTTGTGCTGATGAGTGTTTGTGTTGTGCTGATGAGTGTTTTTTGTTGTGCTGATGGTGTTGTTGTGCTGATGAGTGTTTGTTTGCTGATGAGTGTTTGTTGTGTGATGAGTGTTTGTTGTGCTGATGAGTGTTTGTTGTTGCTGATGGTGTTTGTTGTGCTGATGAGTTTTTGTTATGTGTTTGTGTTGATGAGTGTTTGTGTGCTGATGAGTGTTTGTTGTCTGATGAGTGTTGTGTGTGCTGATGATGTTTGTTGTGTGCTGATGAGTGTTTGTTGTGCTGATGAGTGTTTGTTGTGCTGATGAGTGTTTGTTGTGCTGATGAGTGTTTGTTGTGCTGATGAGTGTTTGTTGTGCTGATGAGTGTTTGTTTGCTGATAGTGTTTGTTGTGCTGATGAGTGTTTGTTGTGCTGATGAGTGTTTGTTGTGCTGATGAGTGTTTGTTGTGCTGATGAGTGTTTGTTTCTGATGAGTGTTTGTTGTGCTGATGAGTGTTTGTTCTGATGAGTGTTTGTTGTGCTGATGAGTGTTTGTTGTGCTGATGAGTGTTGTGCTTGATGTTTGTGCTGATGATGTTTGTGTTGATAGTGTTGTGTCTGATAGTGTTTGTTGTGCTGATGAGTGTTTGTTTGCTGATGAGTGTTTGTGTGCTGATGAGTGTTTGTGTGCTGAGAGGTGGTTTGTGATGTGTTGTTGATGATGTTTGTTTGCTGATGAGTGTTTGTTGTGCTGATAGTGTTGTTGTAGCTGATGAGTGTTTGTTGTGCTGAGAGTGTTTGTGTCTGATGAGTGTTGTGTTGTGTGTGTGTTTGTTGTGCTGATGAGTGTTTGTGTGTGTGAGTGTGTTTGTTGTGCTGATGAGTGTTTTGTCTGATGAGTGTTTGTGTGCTGATGAGTGTTTTGTTGTGCTGATGAGTGTTGTTGTGCTGAAGTGTTGTTGTGTGTGAGTGTTTGTGTGCTGGATGTTTGTGTGCTGAGAGTGTTGTGTTGTGTTGTATGAGTGTTTGTGTGTGATGAGTGTTTGTTGTGTTGATGAGTGTTTGTGTCTGATGAGTGTTTGTTGTGCATGATTGAGTTGGTTTGTTGTGCTGATGAGTGTTTGTTTCTGATGGTGTTTGTTTCTGTGAGTGTTTGTGTCTGAAGTGTTTTGTGCTGATGAGTGTTTGTGTCTGATGATGTTTGTGTGCTGATGAGTGTTTTGTTTGCTGATGAGTGTTTGTTGGCTGATGAGTGTTTGTTGTGCTGATGAGTGTTTTGTTCTGATGAGTTTTGTGTGCTGATGAGTGTTTGTTGTGCTGAGAGTTTGGTGCTGATGAGTGTTTGTTGTTGATGGTGTTTGTTTATGATGAGTGTTTGGTGCGGGATGTTGCTGATATGTTTGTGTGTTTGGTTGAAGTTGTTTGTGTGGCTGATGAGGTTGTGCAGGGTGAAGGTTTTTTGTGATGTATGTTTGTGTGATAAGATTTATTGTGTGAATTTTGTTGTCTGATGATTGTTTTGTGATTTTTTTTGAGGAGTTTGTGGCATGAGTGTTGTGTGGTTCGTGGATTTTGTGCGATGAGGTTTGTGTGCATAGTGTTCTGAGAGGTTGTTGTGCGATGAGTGTTATGTTGTCTGAGAGTGTTTGTGTCTGAAGTTTTGTGTGATGAGTGTTTGTGTGCTGATGATGTTTGTTGTGCTGTGGTGTTTGTGTGCTGAGAGTGTTTGTTGTGCTGATGAGTGTTTGTTGTGAAAAAAAAAAAAAAAAAAAAAAAAAAAAAAAAAAAAAAAAAAAAAAAAAAAAAAAAAAAAAAAAAAAAAAAAAAAAAAAAAAAAAAAAAAAAAAAAAAAAAAAAAAAAAAAATGTTGTGTGCTGATAGTGTTTGTGCTGATGAGTGATTTGTTGTGCTGATGAGTGTTTGTTGTGCTGATGAGTGTTTGTTGTGCTGATGAGTGTTTGTTGTGCTGATGAGTGTTTGTGTGCTGATGAGTGTTTGTTTACTGATGAGTGTTTGTTGTGCTGATGAGTGTTTGTGTTCTGATGATTGTTTGTTTACTGATGAGTGTTTGTTGTGCTGATGAGTTTTGTTGTGCTGATGAGTGTTTGTTGTGCTGATGAGTGTTTGTTGTTTTGATTAGTGTTTGTTGTGCTGATTAGTGTTTGTGTGCTGAGGAGTGTGTGTTGTGTTTGTTTGCTGAGGAGTGTTTGTGTGCTGAGGAGTGGTTTTGCATGCTGAGGAGTGTTTGTGTGCTGAGGAGTGTGTGTTGTGTTTGTTTTGCTGATAAGTGTTTGTTGAGCTGATAAGTTTGTGTTGAGCTGATGAGTGTTTGTTGTGCTGACGAGTGTTTGTGTACTGATGAGTGTTTGTGTGCTGACGAGTGTTTGTTGTGTTTGTTGTGTTTGTGTAGTGATGAGTGTTTGTGTGCTGATGAGTGTTTGTTGTGTTTGTGTGCTGATGAGTGTTTGTTTACTGATGAGTGTTTGTGAGCTGATGATTGTTTGTTGTGTTTGTGTGCTGATGAGTGTGTGTTTGCTGATGATTGTTTGTTGTGTTTGTGTGCTAAGGAGTGTTTGTGTGCTGAGGAGTGTGTGTTGTGTTTGTTTGCTGAGGAGTGTTTATATACTGATGAGTGTTTGTGTGCTGAGGAGTTTGTGTTGTGTTTGTTTGCTGATGAGTGTTTGTTGTGTTTGTGTGCTGATGAGTGTTTGTTGTGTTTGTGTGCTGATGAGTGTTTGTTGTGTTTGTGTGCTGAGGCGTGTTTGTGTGCTGAGGAGTGTTTGTGTGTTGAGGAGTGTGTGTTGTGTTTGTTTGCTGAGGAGTGTTTATGTACTAATGAGTGTTTGTGTGCTGAGGAGTGTGTGTTGTGTTTGTTTGCTGAGGAGTGTTTGTGTGCTGAGGAGTGGTTTTGCGTGCTGAGGAGTGTTTGTGTGCTGAGGAGTGTGTGTTGTGTTTGTTTGCTGAGGAGTGTTTATGTACTGATGAGTGTTTGTTTGCTGATGAGTGTGTGTTGTGTTCTTCAGTCTCTAGACGGAGAGGTCGGAGGTCGCGGCGTGTGCCGACCGGGTTTCTCTGAGGATTTCTACACCACAGTGATTCCTGAAGCTGTGCTGCTGCCAGGACAGCCCGTCTTCACCGGTAAACATGAGACCTTCACACACACACACACACACACACACATTTAATTTCTTTATTTGAATCCGCCAATCAAATTTCTTACAGAATGGGTTCAAATATTTCTCAGAGATAACACATCTTTGACATTCAAGGGTACATAAAGCATCGCTTACGCCACACCGCAAGGCTGCCTATCACAGCAGATATAGAGCAAAATTTTGCCAGCTGTTTGGACTGTCCTTTTGGTAGCCCTGCCAGTCTTAGTCCACTAAAAGCCGATTTGTGGACATGTCCCAGGCTGCCAAATATCAATGCCACAAACTTACATGCATATCCTAAGTCACTAATCTTTGCAAGGAGGGGTTGGTATTTAGTCATTTTTTCCAAAAAGGCTATGTCCATATACAAATCATAAACACAACCTATTTCAAGGACTAGCACCTCCTTTCTATCTGTATCCATGAGCACAATATCAGGGGTGTTAGGGATGTTTCGAAACAAATCATCAGAGCTGTTAAACCAGTCCGGGATTACTCGTGAATGTTTATACATAGGCATATTTTTTGGAGATATGTCTTGAACAGCACTTGCAATGAGATCTACAATACGGTCATGGCGTGCTGTGTATAACCCTTTATACATATTACAGCCATTTACGATATGGGCAACTGACTCAAGATGATCGGAGTTAGAATGCATTATGCAATGTGGGTTGTAATTTTCAGGGTACCATAATGCTAGGTTGTATCTGGTTGGTAACACCTGTAGTCTGGCCTTGACAGTGAAGTGAAGAATATCTTCTCCTATTGCAGCATTTCTGTACATAGAATGAGAGGTGGAATGGTCAGCAAAGTCAAGACATGCCAGTTTTCCCTGCATTTTTAGTCCAGTCCAGTGTTGTTTTGTGTCCATCTGTTTGATGTTCATTAAAGATTTTCTTGCTGTTGTGCTCTGTAGTGTGTGTTGTGTCTCGTTGTGACAGACTGTGGCCTTCACAGTAACAGATGGGTCTGTGACCACAGCGTCAGATACCTCTGGTGCAGTTTGTGAGTTGCTTTGTGTCCACTGTATATTAACTTCCAATCTGTTACACAAGTCGTTTAGGTCCGGCCAGTCTGAGCGAACTCCGAAACCCACGGCTTGTGTGTCCAGTTTACCGTTGCTCTTCCTCCTGAAGCCTAGGAAGCTGTCTTGATCACCGGTGGCCAAAACGATTTTTTTCTCTCCCTAAGGTCCAGTAAGAGGGAAGATCTGGCTAACTCTCTGACCGCGGCATCGTCGTTGTTAAGCATGCGTATCAGGTGTGTTAGTCTTGTAATGGAATAAGTCCATTCCACATTTGGGACCCCCAGACCCCCTTCCTTGAGTGTGAGGAAAATTATGTCCCTGGTGGAATGTGAATTCAGTCCCAGCCATTTCCTGACGGCTTCAACTGTTTTATTATTCATGTCTCGTAGGACATTTTGTGGAATGTGAATGTTTGCAAAGAGGTGTTGTATCTTTGCCAGAGCTACTTCTCTAATGGCCTCCAATTTCATGACTACAGGTAGGGGGGAGGAGTCGATCAAATCGATCCTGTTCTTAAAGGCACACGATAACTCCTGTACCTGTTCACCCCACTCACCTGCAATGTTGAATTTATGTCCAAGGTAGTTGTATGTTTCATTACGAGAGTAGACCCTGATAGGCTGTCCCATTATTTTAAAGGAGGGGGGGTTATCAGATTTAGATTTGTACCACCGGTTTCCACCACTCCGCCGTTCATAAAATGCTGCACATTTAGTATGTTTCACCTCCAGCTTAGACCACTGAAGGAATCCATCTGTTCTGGCCAGCATGTTTTGGATGACATTCTCCTCCCTAGAGGACACCTCAACATCGTCAGCGTACCCTTGGACAGGGTTTGGCGATCTGGTATATGATGGTGCGCACTGACAGATCCATTTCATCCACTGATTGATAGCCAGAATGAAGTTAACAGCGCTCCATGGGCAGCCTGTTTTAATCCCCACCTCAAGAGGTATATGCTTTGTAAGTTGGTTGCCACAGATGACTTGCAAAAAAGAACCTCTGTACACATCTGTTATGATGTTCACAAAAGGCTGAGGTAGATGGATCTCCTCTAATGCATTAAGCAACAGTTTGTGAGATAATGTCCCAAAGGCATCTCTGAAGTCCAGGAATACGATATAAAGTTTACATGATTCATGTTTAAAATCGTCAATTCCAGCTTTCAGGCAGAACACATGTTCGTTCATACCCTGTCTATCTATATAGGCTTTCTGTTTGGGTGAGAGAATGCCTGCATCCACAAGCCATGGAAGGATTCGGGCAAGCAGGCATTTCATAAACACCTTATAAACAGTGGGAAGGAGAGATATGTCTCTCCATGTAGATGGATCACTTGGGATATTGTCTTTCTTTGGAATTCTATGGACAAGGGCACCCTTCCATGAATCTGGTACTTTCCCATTAATCAAACAGGTGTTAAATATACAGGTGAGTATATGGGTGGACCAGGGTTTTGTAGCTTTCAGGGTCTCATACTTTACTCCATCATATCTACAGGCTTTGTTATTTGGCAAATGAGTCAGAACTTTGTCTACTTCATCAAGTGTAAAATGAGCAGTCGATGGATAATGAACTAAAGCAGTTGTCTCTATGTTGGTGAACCAAGGGGGCATGGCCAAAATGTGAGACGGGAGTGATTGACATTTGTCCATATAATACTTATACACATTACTGATGTCATTAATAGTGGGTGAGGGGGAAGGAAATGTACTATTATTAAGAATAATCTCAATAGCTTTAGACCTTCGATGTTGCCATAGGTACGATAATTTTTCTCCGCTTACCGTCCTTGGCTGCCTGTGGGGTTCCCCAGTTCCCTTTATCGAGGGAAACTCGACAATGCATCGAGGTCGATACTTTGGGGACGCTCCCTTAGCGTGCGCCTCTGAAGTAACAATGAAACTAGTCCAATCCTGATTGGCGTTGCGTCATGACGCAACATGTGACGGCATACCCGGAAGTATAAAAGTAACGCCGACGCATACACATACCAGCTATCGCTCTTCAGCAAGCGCTCTCTGTGAAACTGTCTGTCTTATTTGATGTTGTTTGTCTGTGCTAAGCTCTATATTATGGCGAGTGAACAATACACTAAGTGTGTGCACCCCTGCCCAAGATTATATGCCACGGGTGGGGACACGCATCTGCTGTGTGTGTGTGTATTGTTTAGGGGCGCAGCACGCACAGTCAGCGCCTCGAGAGGGCTGCCTGTGATACTGTGAAGCACTTCCTATTAGAGTGCTGCGCTCTCGCTTGGCTATATTATTTCACTGATGATGGCCAGGCTCGCGATCCCCGCGATTCGGGTCCCGCGTCCGTTAAGGCGGCGCGACGGCTTAGATCGCGGAGATCGCAAAAGGATCTCGCGGATGAGAACGAGACTGCTGAGGCAGTCTTTATAAATATATATATATATATATATATATGTGTAGATCCTGGGAGAAACCCCACACTTTACGTATCTCATTATATGTTTATTCGAATGTGGTGGGTGCGAGAGAGTCGGGTTATGGCAAGATGCCACAGATGGAGGAAGCTTTAGTGAGTTATCTTTCTCCTGATCTGGCATCTTCGCTTTAAGCCCCGGTGCTGCCCAACAAACCGTGCAGGGACACCTCTGCACTGGTTGGCTGGGCTTATATGGTGCAGGAAATCGATGTTGCTCTTCCCCCGTTAAAAACGTTTCGGGACACATCGGTTTCCAGCGAACGCAGGCTGCACTGTCCGCCCCACAGGCTTGCGGCCAGGCAGCTTTCGCGTTCGCCCATCGAGAATCTTTTTTCGGTCCAGCCCTGCCGGAAATCCGCTTCAGGGGGTCAGGAACGAATCCCGATTAATACCCGAAGCCAGGCTTGAGAGCCTGGTTCCTTTAGTAAAATATAAAAAAAAAAAAAAATACGTGCCTGCACTCTATGACGATTTAGCACGCGTACCAGGCCGATCTTCTTAAAGATCTAAATAAGGGAATATTTTCTGTTGGCCGCTCCGCTATCTCCTTCTGGCCTGTTTTCCAACGCTGTCACTACAGTCGTTGACAGGTTTCAGGAAGCGAAAAAAAAAAAAAAAAAAAGAGGGCTGCCCCCCCGCTGTGGAACAATCGAGGTTGTTCTAGCAGCAGGTGCCCTCGGGGAAGATGTTGTTGTCCCGCCGTCATTGACGCTTCGGGCCACATCGATTTCCATCGAGATTTTCGATTTTCACATCGAACATCGATTTTCGATTTTCACATCGATTTTCACATCGAACGCACACCGTGGCGTTCGCCCCAAAAGCTTGCAACAGGGCACCGACTATGGTCACAAAATCTGTATCGACTTTTTTCCTGCCGGTTCACAGCTTCAGGAAGTCGAGAATAGTGCTCGAAAAACATCCGAGGCCAGCCTCGAGGGGCTGGTTCCCTTAGTAGATTTTGTAGAAGAATGGCAATGCCTTCCGAACATATATCTATATGGGTCCTGTATATTATAAAATGTTATAAAAATATGGGTACAGATTGCAGTTCGGTCACCGACCTCCCTAGTTTGCTGGGGTGGTACCGACTGCAGTGGTTCCAGAACAGGCTCGGGTTATGGAACAAGAGGTACAGACTCTACTGGAATTAAGGGGCCATAGAATGTGTTCCCCTACCAGACAGGGAGTCAAGGTTTTACAGCCGGTACTTTGTAGTTCCAAAGAAGGATGGCGGACTGAGGCCTATTTTTAGATCTAGGGCTTTTTGAATCGTTCTTTGAGGAGATTCAGGTTCAAAATGCTTACTGTTACCATTATCGTGAACCAAATCAGATCCGAGGACTGGTTTGTCACGATGGATCTAAAAGACGCTTATTTCATGTCTCCATCCTTCCATGTCACAGGGGGTTCCTGAGGTTGCTTTCGGGGGCGAAGCATACCAATATCGGGTTCTTCCGTTCGGCCTAGCACTCTCTCCCCGCATGTTCACAAGGTGTATGGATGCGGCTCTGGCTCCATTGAGGCTTCAGGGCATCCGTATATTGAATTACATCGACGACTGGCTCATATTGACCCAGTCTCAGGAAATGGCAGTTCGGCATCGAGATGTCGTCCTTGGCCACATTCAGAACCGGGGGTTGAGGCTCAACACTAAGAAAAGGTGTTAGACCCAGCTCAGAAGACTACTCTTCTGGGCGTGGTACGGAATTCGGTTATGATGCGGGCACGTATGTCTCCCGCTCGTATCGAATCCATCCTGGCCATGGTGCCCAGGATAAAGCTAGGCTAGGCCAGGCCATCATTGTAAAGCAATTTTCAAAGACTGCTGGTCCTCATAACAGCGGCATCCAACGTAATTCCTTTGGGCCTGCTTCACATGAGGCCCCTTCAATGATGGCTCAAAAGCCAAGGGTTTTTTCCCCAAGGGGAATCTGTTCCGTATAATAAAGGTTACGCGCAGATGCTTTCGTTCCCTATTAATATGGAAGAAACCTTGGTTCTTGTCCCAAGGTCCAGTGTTAGGGGTGTCATGTCGCCGGGAAACTGTTTCGACAGACGCTTCCCTCGCTGACTGGGGCGCGGTCTCGGACAGCCGCTTTGCCAGGGGTCTGTGGCAGGACCATCATCATTCTTGGCATATAAATTGCCTAGAGATGTTGGCTGTGTTCAGGGCTCTGAGGAGCTTCCTCACAGACATCAAAGGTTACCACGTCTCAGTGGTAGCTTATCTGAACCGACAAAGGACACTCAGATTGTGCCCTCTATCCAGATTGGCGCATCTGATCATTTTATGGTCCCAAGGGAAATATTATCTATAAGAACAATATATGTCCCGGGGGTTCTGAATTAGGGAGCAGACATCCTGTCGAGGCAGGGGCTGAGGCCCGGGAATTGAGACTCCATCCAGAGGTGGTGGAGTTGACATGGCAGAGGTTTGGACCAGTGGAAGTGGATCTGTTTGCGTCTCGAGGGACGTCCGTCCAACTGTCCACTTTGGTTCTCCCTCACTCATCCAGCCCCGCTGGGGCTTGGATGCCATGGTACAGGCCTGGCCGAGGCTTCGCCTGTACGTTTTTTCCCCGATCGCTCTGCTCCCGGGAGTCCTGGAGAGGGTCAGTCAGGAGGGCATCAGTCTTCCTCTGGTAGCCCTGTGTTGGCAAGCCCGAGTATGTTTTTAGACTTAATTTCACTTCTGATAGCTCCGCCATGGCAGATTCCTCTGAGGAGCGATCTGTTGTCTCAGGCGGAAGGCACTATATTCCATCCTCATCCAGAGCTGTGGAAATTGTGGGTCTAGCCTCTGAGGGGGCTCAGTACCTAGATGCTGGTCTATCATCTGGGGTGGACGAAACCATACTTATCTCTAGGGCTCCGTCTACTAGGAGATTATATGACCTCAAGTGGAATGTTTTTCCACTTGGTGTAGAGAACTTGAGTTAGGCCCAGTTAACTGCCCAATGGCTTCAGTTCTGGGGTTTCTTCAAGATCATTTCTCTGCGAATCTCTCCCCATCCACACGTAGGGTGTATGTGGCTGCCATTGCGGCATTCCATGCACCACTAAATGTTGGGCCTTTGGGGAGGCACCAACTGGTCATACTATTTCTCCATGGTATTGGAGGATGAGACCGACAGTCAGGTCCAGGGTTCCTTCCTGGGACCTGGCGGTGGTTCTCGAAGGGCTATTCCTGGCTCCCTTCGAATACCTCCAGTCGGCTTCGCCTAGGACCTCACGTTCAAGATAGCCTTTCACTTAGCTATTTCTTTACAGAGACTGGGATATCTCCAAGCCCTGGCATTATCGCCAGCTTGCTTGGGATGTGCCCCCGGCGGAGTTAAGACCATCCTGCATCCGAGACCCAGCTATGTGCCTTAAGTGCAATTTATCATGGCTAGGTCCATGGTCCTGCAAGTATTTCATCCTCCACCTCATGTGTCGGCAGAAAAGGAGAGGTTCCTTGCTCTGCCAGTCAGAGTTCCGAGTATTTACCTTGAGAGGTCCTCTTCTTGGAGGAGGTCGGACCTACTGTAGTGTGTTTTGGATCACCTATTAGGGGCTCCCGGTTTTACAAACCATAAGTAGGCCTACAAGGTGCGCAATTTGCCTTCACCTTTGGCCGTTAGGGCTCTTTCTACTAGAGGCATGGTGTCCTCTAGGGCCCTCCTTTCGGGAGTTCCCATCCAGGAGATCTGTGAGGCAGCCGGTTGGGCTACCCCACACACTTTTGTTAGGTTCTATATTCTGCACCTCCCTAGTACGCCTGGCGCACATGTGCTCTCGTCCTAGCTGAGTGCCTGAATCAGTTTCACTCCGGGACAGGCCTGTTTTTCGGTGCGTGGCCTAGTGGGTATTCGTTCCCCAAAGTATCGACCTCGATGCATTGTCGAGTTTCCCTCGATAAAGGGAACGTCTCGGGTTATGTCTATAACCCTTGTTCCCTGAGAGGGGAACGAGACAATGCATCGTTCTGCCACGCCCCTCCAGGCCTTAGAGCGTCTTGCTTCATCGCGAGGCTGGTATGTGTATGCGTCGGCGTTACTTTTATACTTCCGGGTATGCCGTCACATGTTGCGTCATGACGCAACGCCAATCAGGATTGGACTAGTTTCATTGTTACTTCAGAGGTGCACGCTAAGGGAGCGTCCCCAAAGTATCGACCTCGATGCATTGTCTCGTTCCCTCTCAGGGAACAAGGGTTATAGTCATAACCCGAGACGTTCCCCCTCTGCTGAGTGACGGCTGGATGACGTCTCTCACGAAGATCAGCTGTCGCTCAATCCAGGAAGCAATGGAGACCGATGTTAACTCCACTGGATGTTTATCGCTCAAGGGGAACTTTTTCAAGATACGTGACAGGTATTTCAGGAGTGGCAATCCAAACTCCCTCCCATTGGCCCGCCTCACACGGAATACTCCGTTTTGAAAGAATACTCCGGAAAGAATGGATGCGACCCTACTCAATTTCGCAGAGTCACCGGAGCAGGCAAAGTAACTTCTTTCTTGGAATAACTTAGTATCCAATGATTTCCTGAAGTGTCTCTCGTGGATCTCAAACCTTTTCCATTCCTGACATTCAAGTTGGCGCTCATAGTTGTTAAAGTCGAAAGGGACATCCTCGCCGCCAAGTGATGTTTGCGGGACTGGGTCATGGGTTTGCCGCTGTTGTTTTGTAAATGCGGCCGCTGGACAAGGCTTGTTTAAAGGCCGATTTTAGTGCTGTAATTAGGCACATGTTCAGTACTAATGTCCAAAGCATAGTTTCTCTGCTGCATTAACGATGGCAGTTACAACGGGCGAGATGTTAAAGGAGCGAGGACAAACGCGTGTGAACGCTCACACACACACACACACACACACACACACACACACACACACACACACACACACACACACACACACACACACACACACACACACACACACACACACACACACACACACACACACAACAGCTACTTCTCTGTTAACAGTGCCTCGTAGGAACTACAGTGACAATGCTCCAACATTTATATCAGCTACACACAGAACGGTGCAAAAATGTTTGAGGAAAAAAACTAAATAATGAGTCCAGTGCGTCCGAGTCCAGTGCATCTGTTTGCTTCGTGACCTGAGCCCCAGATTGTCATGTTTCATCTCTAAGACTATGAGCCAAATTACTAGGGAGAAGAGCAGCACCATCCCAGGAGGGATGAATACCATCTCTTTTCAACAGGTCAGGTTTGCCCCAAAAACTTTTCCAATTGTCTATGAATTCTATATTATTTTGCGGACACCACTTAGATAATATAATAACGGATTATCTAATCGGTCATTAGTTTATCACAGAGAGGTGGTTATTAATCTGACACAGAGCTGATAATGGAGCACTTTCAGTAAGAGGGTGTGTGTCGACACACATGAAATACCACACTTCACAAGGCTGAATAACACAGAGTAAAGCGTATGCTGTAAAAGTTAAATGTAGACCTTGTGTAATGGTATTTCTTGGGATAGTTGGAGGTTGACAGTGTTGATCATGACTGTTATTCCTGACCTGACTGACTAGTGCGTTGATTCTCAGTTCATTTCCTTTGATTGTTTTTTTATTCGTTTTTGAATCAGTTAGTTTCTTTTGACTTCCTTCAGAGTCAATGATTTAACATATGTTTGTGAAGTTGCCATGTCCTGTATCGGAATATTTTTCTGTTTATTCATGTAAATCACAGACGGACTTGATGATGGCTGTTTTGAAAATATCACTGGATTATTACAATTAATGGGAATGTTTGGAGACGTGAACTGATATTTCTCACTGACACACAACAGCAAAAGCTATAAATAACTGCCTTAAAATCTTTTTTGTTTATAAATCTGTCCAATTTCCGAATGCAGATTCAGTTATTAATTGGTACACGTATAAACATTCAGAAATGTGCAAACACCCTTGTGTATAAATTAATTGTGCTTTATTTGTTTGTGGATTTGTAAATCATATGGATTATGTTATGAATTTGTAAATTGCTGTTCGCAAAACTGTATACTTTTTTGACAATCTGAATCATTCCTTATAGACAAGATCAAGTCTTGCCCTACTTCATTGAATATCACTGTAGTACGTCACATTAGGGCAGTAAAATGGTTGTTGACCTTAAATCTCAGGGGTCTTAATGTGAGGACGTCTCTTCATTTCTATTCAATTCTATCATCTAAATGTGTGTGTCCGGCCCTGGACAGGTGATGTCGATGAGTTTCTCTTCTTTCTCTGTGCTGAGAGGTGAGGATCTCTGTCTGTTTCTCCACAAAGCAGGGTCTGTTTGTGTGTGAGCTGCCAGTTCACTGAGCAGTGTTCAGTCCCTCTTTCATTGAGCCCGGTCCTCCCTCGCTCTCATTATACAGGCCCAATGCACCGAGGACCAGCCTCATATTCATCATCAGAGAAGAACAGGCGTTCTCTGGCAGGCTGTCTGTTGGTGTCCTTCAGATCGCTCTTTGTGTGCGCTCTCTGAACGCCGTGTCGGGTTTCACTGCCTGTCTCCCACTTCCACAGATCCTGAGGGTTTGCTCAGAGACTGTTGTGATAGGTCGTACCTACTGAGGTCAGCAGATGTGATGTGTCATGTGATCGCTGTTGTTTTAGCTCACAGACAGTATTTGACCCTGCTAAAATAATCATACTTTACTCTTTTCAGTGCAACACTAACATGATGTTTGCTAACAGCTGGACTTTACAAATAATGATATTTTCTGCATTACGGTAGTGATAAAATTAGCTAAATATTCTTAACTGTGCTTGAATCCTAATGGTTGTCTGTTTGCTTCTATCCTTGCACTATTGTCTTCCTCTTGTTTTGAATTATTTTAATCTTAACGTGTTAATAAACGACCTGTGATTAGATCCACCCTGCAAACCTCAGCAGTTTTAATCCTCAGAGACCTAAGGGTATTTTTACAATAAATTTTCCGTCTGGTGTTATTAACTAAAAAAGCTTGTAAAACATCAACCCTTTTGTGCACAGACAATTGACACACCTCTTTTTTTTTCAGGACAAATTGAACTTTCAGCATATTTGTGTTACATTGATGTCACCTGAATGTAAAATAAGTTATGGGACCATAAAGACAAATGAAAAAAGAAATCGGAAATTGAATCACTCAAATATTTATTGAAATCACACACAAATAAATAAAAGCTAAGCAAATTTTCTCTGGAAAACAGTTTGTTCATGTCTTTGGAGTCCTGGAGCACAGGAATAAACATTATAACTTGTACAGAACCAAAACTATTTACATTTTTCCAAAAGAAGTCCAGGCGTTTTCATGAAATTCACTGGTGCCAAGCCTCAAAACAGTTCCTATCAGCAATCACAAAGAGGGCCACATCACAGGTGTAAGGATTGCTCAGAGTCGGTAGGATCCATTTGCAGCTTTATTCTCAATATAAACAGACAATAGTAGAAGGGCTAGACTCAGATGCACAGGCGTTGAAGTCCAGGCCAGGTTGGGATTCTTCGAAGCACGGTCAACAGTCCAGGGTCAAGGAAGCCAGAGAATAATCGCAAGCCAGGTAACAGTCCAGGGTCTAGGGAGCCAGAGAGAGATCGCAAGCCAGGTAACAGTCCAGGGTCTAGGGAGCCAGAGAATGATCGAAAGCCGGGGAACAGTCCAAGATCTGAACCAGTAGAAGAAAACACAAGATAAATGCTCAGTAGGAAAGCCAGGGCTAAACAATACTTCGCACTGAATGAGGGTTTGAGAGCTGTTTAAATACACAAGCAAATGGGATACAGGTGTGAGAGCAATGAGTGGAATCAGGTGTGTGAGTAGGTCCAGATGAACTGCATGATGGGAGATGTAGTGTTAATACTCAGGAGATGGTTCTCTACGAGGGTGTGAAGGAGGTGATGCGGGAAACCTCTGCGTTACAGAGCCCCCTCCCTGCGAGCGACTCCCGGCGCGAGAAGGTAAACGGCGAGGGGGTCTTCCACGAGGTCGAGGAGCAGGTTTGTTGGGGTGTGCCTGGTGGAATTCCTCGATAAGTGTGGGATCCAGGATGTCCTTAGACCTGATCCAACACTGTTCCTCTGGGCCGAACCCCTCCCAGTCGACTAGGTACTGAAGTATGTTACCTCTGCGCCTGGAATCCAGCAGTCCTCTTACCCGATATGCTTCCTCACCGTCTACTAGGATTGAATGAGTGGTTTGTGTTGTGAGTTCCTCTCTTGTCCCTCTCTCGGGACGGGCAGCAGGTTTCAACAGGGAAACATGGAATGTGGGAGAGATACGATAGTTAGTGGGAAGTTTTAGACGAAACGACACTGGAGTAACTTGTTTTAGGATCTGGAATGGACCGTCATATCTGGGGCTGAGCTTGCGGCAGGGAAGCCGTAGTTTGAGATCCTTTGTGGACAGCCATACCCATTGGCCTGGGCGGTAATGGGGGGCTGGTCTACGATGCCGGTTGGCGTTGCGCTCCTGACGCCTAACCGCATGTACCAGATGGGTATGCGCTTGATCCCAGACCTCCTCACTTCTTTGAAGCCAGTCGGTAACGGAAGGGAGCTCTGTGGGTTCCCCGGACCAAGGGAACAGCGGGGGTTGGTATCCAAGAATGCACCGAAACGGAGTTAAGCCAGTGGCGGGCTTTACCAGGGAGTTCTGTGCGTACTCTGCCCAGAACAGATATCGGCTCCACTCTGTTTGTTGTCGCTGGCAGTATGTGCGCAAGAACCGAATGATGTCCTGGTTCAGACGTTCTGTCTGCCTGTTGGATTGGGGATGATATCCGGAGGACAAGCTGATGTTTACATTGAGGTGTTTGAAGAAAGCTCCCCAAACTCTAGAGGTGAACTGAGGCCCTCGGTCTGACACGATGTCGTCTGGCAGACCGTAGAAGCGAAACACCTGATTGCACAGGATTTCGGCAGTGGCGAGTGCTGTGGGCAGTTTGGGTAGTGCCACCAGTCTGCATGCCTTGGAGAAGCGATCGACTATGGTCAGTATAGTGGTGTTACCCTGGGATTCCGGGAGGTCGGTGATGAAATCTATAGCAATGTGCGACCAAGGTCGTTGGGGAATGGGCAATGGAGTGAGAAGTCCAGCGGGGAGTTGACGAGGTGTCTTGGAAGTGTTGCAGCTGGTACAGCTTTGGATGTAGTTGGTGGTGTCTGTGAGTAAAGAGGACCACCAGAACCGGTTACGGAGCAGGTGAACGGTGGCGGTGATACCAGGATGACCGGAACTGGGAGTCGTGTGAACTTGATCTATGAGGCGAGTACGTAGGGAAACAGGCACATATAGGCGATCAGGAGGGCAATTCATGGGTGGAGGTTCCTGCTGATTAAACAGTTTGATCTCCGTGGTGATGTCCCATTGCACTGGGGCGATGAGCAAACTGTCAGGAAGGATATTCTCGGTACCCGTTGTTTGGGTTGTCTCCTCAGTTTGACGAGAGAGAGCGTCGGCCTTCGTATTCTTGGAACCTGGTCGGTATGTGATGGTAAACTGGAACCTGGTAAAGAACAGGGCCCACCGAGCCTGACGAGGGTTCAAGCGTTTGGCCGAACGGAGGAATTCGAGGTTTCTATGGTCAGTGAGGATGATGAATGGTTCCTGCGCTCCTTCCAACCAGTGCCGCCACTCCTCTAGAGCCAATTTCATGGCCAGTAACTCACGGTTGCCCACATCATAGTTGCGCTCCGCGGGCGTGAGCTTACGGGAGAAAAAGGCACAAGGATACATTTTCTCAGGTATGCCCTGACGTTGGGAGAGAACTGCTCCTACTCCAGTGTTGGAAGCATCTACTTCAACGATAAACTGGCGCGTGGGGTCGGGGTGCCGCAGAATGGGAGCAGAGGTGAAGCGAGCTCTGAGATCATCAAAGGCTTTGGAGGACTCGGGTGACCAGCTCAGATGATGGTTGTAGCGTTTCGTCATGGCAGTCAGAGGAGCGGCCACTGTACTGTAATTCCTGATAAACCGACGATAGAAGTTTGCAAATCCCAGGAACCGTTGTAACTGCTTGATAGTCTGGGGAACTGGCCAACTCAGGACTGCCTGAACCTTCTTTTCGTCCATCGCCACACCCTCTGAACTGATTACGTAACCCAGGAAAGACGTACTTGTGCGGTGGAATTCACATTTCTCGAATTTGGCAAAGAGCTGGTGGTGGAGAAGTTGTTGGAGAACGGATCTGACGTGCTTCACGTGCTCCTCCATGGTTGAGGAGTAGATCAAAATGTCGTCAATGTAGACGATCACCCATTTCTCCAGCATATCACGAAAATTGCGTTCATGAACGCTTGGAAGACCGAAGGACTGTTGGACAGGCCGAACGGCATGACGAGGTACTCATAGTGCCCACTAGTGGTGGAGAAGGCCGTCTTCCACTCGTCTCCTTTGCGAATTCGAACCAGGTTGTAGGCGTTACGGAGATCCAACTTGGTATAATACTTGGCCTGGCGAAGCTGTTCGAGAGCAGCTGGAACCAACGGCAGAGGATACCTGAACTTGACTGTAACTTCATTCAACCCACGGTAGTCGATACATGGACGCAGAGTGCCATCCTTCTTCTTCACGAAGAAGAATCCGGCTGCGGCGGGCGAGGTCGAAGGCTGAATGAACCCCTTGGCTAGTTCCTCCTCGATATACTTCCTCATGGCCTCGGACTCAGGCTGTGACAGGGGAAAGACTCTGCCCTTAGGTGGTGTAGCGCCGGGTAACAGCTCAATGGCGCAATCACTGGAACGGTGCTCAGGAAGTTGTGCAGCCCGGTGTTTGCTGAAGACGTCGGCCAGGTCGGAGTATTCGGTGGGCAGGTTAGGATCACTGAACTCGGGCGTGGAAGCCTGGAGGGAGTGGTTTGGAGTACGCTTGACCTTGGACAGGCATGTTCTGTGACAAGAGGGGTCCCATCGGACGATCTGGTTCTCACGCCAGGAGATTTGGGGATTGTGTGTACGCAACCATGTAAGGCCCAGGACTATGTGGTGCTTGGAGCCCCGGATAACATAAAACCTGATAGACTCGGAGTGAAGTGTTCCCATGTGTAGGGTTACCTCTTCGGTGAGTCGGAGGATCCTCCCCTCTCCTAAGGGCCGACCGTCTAGCGCCTCCACTGTTAAGGGAAAATCACAGGGATTAGTTTGAAGTTTGTGTTGAACTATGAACTCATGAGACATGAAATTTCCTGCAGCTCCTGAATCTAGCAATGCTGTAGTGTCAATCTTCCTGCCATGGAGAGAGAGACGAACAGGTAGAATGAAACCGGGCCACTGGTTGTCTGAAACACCCGTTGCACTCACCGGTTGAACCTGGGAAGGTGGGCGGACTGGGCAGTTGAGTCTTCGATGACCAGACTGACCACAGTAGAGGCAGAGATGCTGCTGCATGCGTCGCTCACGTTCCTCAGGAGTAAGACTAGTGAAACCCAGCTGCATGGGCTCTGACCCAAGCATGTCATCTGAACGTGCACGATAGGAGGCTCGAGGAGTACGACGAGAGCGAATCAGGTTGTCGATCTCGATGGCCAGGTTGATATATTCGTTTAACGACTTCCCCTCGTCGCGGCATGCCAATTCAGATTGTAGTTCGTTGGTAAGGCCCTTCCTGAACAAAGTCTTTAGAGTGTCCTCAACCCAGTTGGTCTGTGCAGCGAGGGTACGAAACGTGAGGGCATAATCAGCGGTGGTTCTTCTCCCCTGTGTGTGACTGAGGAGGCGTTCCCCAGCATCACCCTGTTCTGTGGGGTGTTCAAAAATGCAGCGGAATTCCTGGGTGAATGACGCGAACGAGGTAAAGGGGAATCCCTCTGGCCTCCAGATGGCGGTCACCCATTCCAGCGCCTTCCCGGTGAGAAGTGAACACACGAAGGCTATTTTCCCGGCATCTGTAGGATGTAGTGTGGGCTGTTGGTCAAAGTAGAGGCGGCATTGGAGTAGGAAACCTTTGCATCTCGCTGACGCACCGTCGAACTTCTCCGGAAGAGCGAGGCGAGGATTGACAGTAGCACTCGCAGTCGACGGGGAAGCCCCTGAGGGCTGATCTGTGGTAGCGTTGACCGCTGATACTTGCAGTCCTCGTATGGCGTTCACCAGCTCATCAGTGAGCGTTGTAAGGTGCTCCAACTGATGTTTGTGCTGTACTAGTGCGGCAGCCTGTGCAGTTACTTCGGTGGCCAACTGTGAAACCGCTGCTGGACCAGGGTGTGGCGAAGTATTCTGTAAGGATTGCTCAGAGTCGGTAGGATCCATTTGCAGCTTTATTCTCAATATAAACAGACAATAGTAGAAGGGCTAGACTCAGATGCACAGGCGTTGAAGTCCAGGCCAGGTTGGGATTCTTCGAAGCACGGTCAACAGTCCAGGGTCAAGGAAGCCAGAGAATAATCGAAAGCCAGGGAACAGTCCAGGGTCTAGGGAGCCAGAGAGAGATCGCAAGCCAGGTAACAGTCCAGGGTCTAGGGAGCCAGAGAATGATCGAAAGCCGGGGAACAGTCCAAGATCTGAACCAGTAGAAGAAAACACAAGATAAATGCTCAGTAGGAAAGCCAGGGCTAAACAATACTTCGCACTGAATGAGGGTTTGAGAGCTGTTTAAATACACAAGCAAATGGGATACAGGTGTGAGAGCAATGAGTGGAATCAGGTGTGTGAGTAGGTCCAGATGAACTGCATGATGGGAGATGTAGTGTTAATACTCAGGAGATGGTTCTCTACGAGGGTGTGAAGGAGGTGATGCGGGAAACCTCTGCGTTACAACAGGCTTTGCATTTATATTTTATTTATTTTATTTATTATTTTATTTATTCTATTCTTTTTATACTTTTATACTACTTTTATACTTCTATAATACTTTTTTCAGTAAATAAAAAAATGGCACTTCAGCTGGGTCTATCCTGGTAATCTAGTTCCTCATCTGTCAAAAAGCTCTGTTCTCCTGAAAATCCATCATCCAGCGCTCGATTTAGATCTATTTCTCTGCGATTCTCTGTGAAACCTGCGTGTCTCTCTCCTTCCCTCCCTTGGAGAGAGCGCAATGACCCAGTGACGCACCCAATGTTTACGACGGATCAGCCTGTAATTGGTCAAAAACCATCACGTGGATATCCAAAATGGCAGCTAGCATCGAGCTAGCGGCAAATATGACGGAATATTTATAAATTATGGACTTCAAGTGTATCAAAGTTGGATATAAACGTTTGGATTTATGGCTGAAAAACTCCGAAAGGATGCACAAGTTCCAGGCTGGATAGAAAACCTTCTGTAAAGGCTAGAAAGACACCAAAGCCCCCGTGATGGCTAGCTCGTTAGCTTTCTGCTGGAAAAAAACGGTAAGAAAATCGATAAATCTGTCGTCGAGTTATATCATAATTTCTCAGAGCTGATGTGTGGCGTCGTCGACGATGCCGTCGGGCTCAGAGGGTTAAGGTAGTGAATTATTACAAGCCCATTTCAAAATCCTCAGTTTTGGCTTTGGCTTTATATTCTTCTGTGAGCATTAAAACGCATTGGCTCAGTAAACGGCACATTGAGACTGATAACTAAAGACTATAACTACAGAGGAAACACGAAACTGAAGACACATCACTGTGGGTGATCGGACAAAAACACTTCAAACGGCTCCAACAATATAGAAATGTATTGACAGACTCTAACAAAGGTGTTGTTTCCAGCACAATACTCTTCATTAGACAATTAACACTCCTAAGACTGTCCTTTGTTAATTAACCGATAAAAGTCACATGACACATTACAATCTGAATTATACACAAATTGCTGTTCAAACATGCCACAAAATAATAACGCAAAACTAGGGGTCATTTTAGAATCCATACTGAAAAAGAAAATGGATTTTGAATCACTTTATGCTAATGTCATATTTCAGGATGATCTGGAAGTGTAAATTCTTAATCAATGATCTGTACTGCATGTCTACTGCATTTGACCAAACTAGTTTTGTCATGTAATTTCTTTCTTTTGGGGTCTGATTTTTATCTAGAAAAAGGAAGACCGCAGGCTTTTTTCTGTTTTCTCTGTTTCAGTCGCACCGCTCATGAACCGCTCACACATTACAGTTCCCCATCGAGGGGAACTCAACTGCGTCATCGTTATGACACTTTGGGGAATGCCCCCAGCGTAGCGCATCTGAAGAATGAATGAAATCTGTCCAATCCTGATTGGTGCTGCGTCATGACGTAGTAGATGACGGCATACCCGGAAGATACAAAGGGACGCCGGCAACAACACATATCAGCTTTTTGCTATTCAGCAAGCGCTCTGTGTTGTCTGAACCAGTTTGTCTTATTTGGTGTTGTTTGTCTCTCTATTTTGCAAATTAGAAGTGTGTGTTCCCATGCCCTCGTTTTATCACGGCGGGGAACGCAGCACGCTCAAGCAGCCCTCGAGGGTGCTGCTTGCGGCCACTGTGAATCTCTTACTATAAGAGTGCTGCGTTCCCGCCTGGCCTTATTTAGTAATGATGGTCAGATGCGCGCTCCCCGCGGATCAGGTCCCGCATCTGCTGAGGCAATGCGGCGGCTTAGATTGTGGGGCTCGCAGAGAGAGCTCTCGGAGGAGATCGGGACTGCCGAGGCACTTTGCCGATCTTCATCTGAAAGCTGCAGATTCCCCTATCCCCCGTTCGGGAGCCCGCCCCGCGGCTTCTCCCGTTCGGGATGTAGACCCGGTGTTGCAGCTGTCTGATTCCGAGGAATTGGACGTGCTCAGCATCGCGAAGGAGAATCTGCACAAAGCACACACACACACACACACACACACACACAATTTGCAGTAAGATTCTGTGGCTGGGATCTCGCGTCTGCCGAGGCAGCGCGTAGGTTTAATGTTTGCCTTGCAGTTGCAATACAGAATCTAGCTCGGATCTCGCGTTTGCCGAGGCAGCGCTTAGATTGCGAGTGTACTTTCCAGTAGGATTCTGTGGCTGGGATCTCGCGTCTCCCGAGGCAGCGCGTAGGTTTAATGCCTTGCAGTTGCAATACAGAATCCAGTAGCTCAGATCTCGTGTTTGCCGAGGCAGCATGTAGGTTACGAGTCTACTTTGCAGTTTGCTGTGTGAGTACGAGGCATGAACAGTCAGCTCCTGAGGGTGCTTGCTGTGTTCATTGAGAAAAAACTCGCCGCACACATGCGTTTCGGGTGTCTCAACCTCGCACCTGTTGACTTTCTTCTCGAGAGATGAAAGCCAAATATATTGTACTACTCGGATCTCGCGTTTGTTAAGGCAGCGCGTTATGAGTCTGCAATAAAAGGGACACACGCGATCTGATAAATAATACTGTTTAGGTGCGAGGAATTCACAGTCAGCCCCTGAGGGTGCTGGCTGTGTTCCTTGAGAAATTTCCTGACGCGTACAGCCGTGCGCTGTCAGTTGTTTCAGTCTCGCGCCTGTTGACTTTCTTCTCGAGGGATGAAAGCCAAATTATAACGGCTCGAATCTCGCGCTTGCCGAGGCAGCGTGTAGGTTATGAGATCGTATAATTAAATATAAAACAGTATTCTGGTGTTTATGGCTGCATTTATTTCCTACAGCCTACCATTCAGACCGTGTTTCACTTATCCAGTGTTATGGCTGCATTTAATTCCGAGGAGTTAAAGTAATTAAATATTAATTCAGCCTACCATCTGAAGGAGAGTATCGCTTTGAGGTCCACCTCAAAAAAAAAAAAAAAACTGAGCTTGGGACTTTAGGCGGTGCTCTTACCCAGAGCCTCCTGAGAAGACGGATCTGAGGACCATCCTTCAGTCCAGGAAGGCTAAGGGAAAGAGGTCCTAACTTTACAAGACCTCCAAGGGCCCGCCCCCGAGAGACAGCGATTGCGGTCCCATCTCTCGCTGGGCCCTCGGGAAGCTGGCGTCCATATCCCGCCGTCTCTGACGTTTCGGGACACGCTAGCTTCCAGCGAGCACACACTGGTCTGTCTGCCCCAAAGGCTTGCAGTCAGTCAGTGTTCAGGTTCGCACACTGTGACTCGTTGTCGGTCTTCCCCTGCCAGTTCTCCGCTTCAGGGTGCCGTCAAGGACTCGCACAAAACACCGGACACCAGCCCCGAGGGGCTGGTTCCCTTGGCGAATTTTGCAGAGGCATGGCAAAACCTCGCAAACACTTCGCCATGGGTCCTGCGCTCTGTAGAAATCGGGTACAGACTGTAGTTCCAGGTCCGCCCACCAAAGTTCAATGGGGTGGTCTGGACTTCAGTTCACCCAGAGCAGAGTCTGGTGTTGGAACAGGAAGTTCACTCGCTGCTGGAAAAAGGGGCCATGGAGCATGTTCCCCCACCAGTCAGGGAGTCCGGGTTCTACAGCCGGTACTTCATAGTTCCCAAGAAGGATGGAGGGCTGCGTCCATTTTTAGATCTTTGGCATCTGAACCGGTCTCTGAGGGAGGAGGTTCAGGTTCAAGATGCTCACTATTTATATTATCGTGAGTCAAAACCAATCCGAGGATTGGTTTGTCATGATAGATCTAAAAAAGACGCCTATTTTCACGTCTCCATCCTTC
The DNA here is from genome assembly GCA_036326025.1 of Chrosomus eos. Taxonomy (NCBI): domain Eukaryota; kingdom Metazoa; phylum Chordata; class Actinopteri; order Cypriniformes; family Leuciscidae; genus Chrosomus; species Chrosomus eos. The sequence goes on from CM070823.1 coordinate 49,217,477, forward strand.
CATCTCACAGGAGGTTCCTGAGGTTTGCTTTCGGGGGCGAAGCTTACCAATATCGGGTTCTTCCATTCGGGCCTGGGGCTGAGACTCAACACAAAGAAGAGTGTGTTGACGCCCTCCCAGAGGACTACATTCCTGGGGGTTATATGGGACTCCACGACGATGCGGGCACAAATGTCTCCCGCACGCGTGGAGTCCATTCGGGCGATGGTCTCCAGAGCAAAGCTAGGCCACAACCTCACTGTGAAGCAGTTTCAGAGACTGCTGGGGCTCATGGCAGCAGCGTCCAGTGTCATACCTTTTGGCCTGCTACACATGAGACCCCTACAGTGGTGGTTGAGAGCCAAGGGGTTTTCCCCGAGAGGAAATCCGTTCCGTATGATCAGGGTAACGCGCAGATGCCTTCGTTCTCTCATCATATGGAGGAAACCTTGGTTCCTGTCCCAGGGACCGGTGCTGGGAGCATCATGTTGCCGGAAGACCGTTTCAACAGATGCCTCCCTCACTGGTTGGGGCGCGGTCATGGACGGCCGCTTTGCGAGACGTCTGTGGGAGACCCAGCATTCTTCCTGGCACATCAATTGCCTGGAAATGCTGGCGGTCTACAAAGCTCTGAGGAGTTTTTTTCCCGGACCTCCGTGGCCACCATGTCCTGATACGCTCGGACAATATGTCGGTAGTCGCGTATCTGAATCACCAGGGGGGTCTGAGGTCGCGCCCTCTATGCAGACTGGCACACCAGATCCTTCTGTGGTCCCAGGGGAAACTGTCGTCTCTCAGAGCGATGTATGTCCCCGGGGATCAAAATCAAGGGGCAGACGTCCTGTCGAGGCAGGGGCTGAGGCCCGGGGAGTGGCGACTCCACCCCGAGGTGGTGGAGGCCATGTGCGTGAGATTCGGCCCAGTGGAAGTGGATCTGTTCGCGTCTCAAGAGACGTCCCACTGTCCACTGTGGTTCTCTCTCAGGTATCCAGCTCCGTTGGGGCTGGATGCTATGACGCAGACGTGGCCGAGGCTGCGGCTGTACGCATTTCCCCCGATCGCTCTGCTCCCGGGAGTCTTGGAGCGGGTCCGTCGGGAGGGGATCAGCCTACTTTTAGTAGCACCCCACTGGCCGACCCGGATATGGTTCTCCGACATTGTAGCACTGCTAGACGGCCTCCCGTGGCAGGTCCCTCTGAGGAGGGATCTGCTGTCTCAGGCAGGGGGCACAATATTTCACCCTCGGCCGGAGCTGTGGAACCTCTGGGTCTGGCCCCTGAGGGGCTCGGTTATTAGAGGCTGGCCTGTCAGCAGGTGTTGTCGAGACCCTACTCAGCTCCAGGGCTCCTTCCACCAGGAGACTGTACAGCCTGAATATGTGTGGATTGTGTTTTCCACTTGGTGTAGAGAGCGTGAGGTGGACCCAGTTAACTGGACAGTGGCTTCAGTGCTGGAGTTCCTCCAAGATCGTTTCTCCGCCGGTCTTTCCCCATCCACACTTAAGGTGTATGTGGCTGCCATTGCGGCTTTCCACTCACCTATAGGTGCTGGGCCTTTGGGAAAACACCTTATGGTTGTACGTTTCCTCCGTGGGGCTCGGAGGATTAGGCCTGCGGCTCACTCCAGAGTTCCAACTTGGGACCTGGCGGTGGTTCTTGAAGGGTTGGCTGAGGCCCCCTTTGAACCACTGGAGTCAGCTGAGGCAAAGAACCTGACCTTCAAGGTGGCTTTTCTCCTTGCCATCACTTCTCTGAGGAGAGTGGGGGATCTCCAGGCCTTGGCTATATCACCAACCTGCCTGGAGTTTGCCCCTGGCGGAGTTAAGGCCATCTTGCATCCTAGACCGGGATATGTGCCCAAGGTGCCGTCTAGTGCGGCACGGTCAGTGGTTCTTCAGGCCTTCCATCCTCCACCTCATGGGACGGCGGAAGAGGGGAGACTTCACCTGCTCTGCCCAGTCAGAGCCCTAAGGGTTTACTTGGAGAAGTCTTCTCAGTGGAGGAAGTCAGACCAGTTGTTGGTGTGCTTTGGTTCACCCAAGAAGGGGCTGCCTGCATCTAAACAGACAATCAGCAATTGGATTGTCCGGGCTATAGCCACGGCTTATCAGGTGCGCAATTTGCCTTCACCTATGGCCGTGAGGGCGCATTCCACCAGGAGCATGCCCTCCTCGGTGGCCCTCCTTTCTGGCGTCTCGCTTCAGGAGATCTGCGAGGCGGCCGGGTGGGCCACCCCGCACACCTTCATCCGTTTTTACAGTCTGCAACTCCCCGTGACGCCTGGCGCCAGAGTGCTCGCCTCCTAAGTGTGCCTGGTCTTCCAGCTTCACACTAGGGCGGTCGTGATTACGGTGTGGCATAGTGGGTATCTCGTTCCCCAAAGTGTCATAACGATGACGCAGTTGAGTTCCCCTCGATGGGGAACGTCTCGGGTTACGACTGTAACCCTTGTTCCCCGAGAAGGGGAACGAGACTGCGTCTCGTCGCCACACCTATCACGGGCAGAGCGCTTGCTTCATCGCAAAAGAGCTGATATGTGTTGTTGCCGGCGTCCCCAGGGCCGGCTCTAGCCCTTTGGTTGCCCCAGGCGAGATTGATTTTTGCGCCCCCCCCCCCCCCTAAAAATAATGAGTATTTATTTAACTAAACAAAAATGCTCTTATAGTAACTCCAAAACTTCAACAAGCAAATTATGACTTGAACTGTATTAAATTGTTTATACAAATGCTACAAAGAACGCTCAAGGATAATTCAATCATTCTACATAGTTGCATTGTACAAATACATTTTATCTGACCATGTAACTTGTAGTAGATAAATGACAATTACTACCACCACTACTATTATTACTAATCTATTAGGCTGCTACAAGGCTGGGGTTCGTGGGCATGCTTCCCCGTAAGAAAATTTTGTGCATTTTAATGTTAAATTCATCAATCTGGTGCACTTTGAGAGTTCAAAATTAAAAGCTCAAACCCATATTCAGTGTTCAAATTAAACAAAGAAAAATTCAAACCTCTTTTAGTTAGTGTCTGTCTACATTACATAATAATAGTTATAATATTACTCCCATGATAATACTCATATATTGTAAAACAATGCACTGAAAAATAAAGGAAACTTTCATAAGTTTTGTACTAATTTCTATACTAATAGAAAGAGTATTTTTCTATACTTCACAGATGTGATTGGGCCAGCCCAGTGTCAATCAAGAAAACAACCAATGGGCCGCTGATCTACGCGTTTCATGCGGTGTCAGAAAAAAAAAAGCTAACGCCGACTTTTTTTTTGACCAATGCGATGCGATGCATTACACCAGCACTAACCCAGCGCCGCAGATTAAGCAAAACAAAACGAATGGGCTATTTCTATTTTAGCCCCCGGCCACTTTTTTGCTTTATCCATCTTTTTCGACGACAACTCACTAGCTACTCGTGCCTGATCGCTCCGCGCTCACGGCGCCCGAGCCCGCTCGCGATATTATTGGAGGGGGTCCCCTGTCAAAATTCTATGATGAAATCTTATGAGGGCGCCTACTCCGCTACACATACCGGTATTTTTGCGCCACTGGCAGGCTTATGTGCCGGCCTGGGGCTGAGCCCCGGAGAGCCCCGGCCCAATTTAACCACTGGCTGTGACTGTGAGCTTGATGATATAGATACCTCTGCTTTGGGCACGTTTTTCTTCCTCCTCCTTCCTTCGTTTTCGGAATGCCGATCCCGATGGCTTGGGTGTTCTTTTCATAATAAAAGATTATATAATATATGATCGTTTATAGCCTACAACCGCCAAGGGGCGTTTAAAGCGCATTTAAAGCGCTAAAACCAGCGGTCAGATGTTTTCGCGCAACTCCCGGTCTCTGAGCAACGCGCGTGAGTTTGACAGCTGCCTGTCAGTCAGAGTGACTCCATCGTTTTTTAGGATTGTATAATCTAGTAAAATAAATGAACAAATACAAGCAGCGTGTGGACAGTGCACAGTAAAAGTGTACAGCGTGTGCGCAGCTTTCATAACATTTAACTTTTTTTTTTTTAATTCTGCAATTTTGCGCCCCGTCCAGCAGTTGGCGCCCCAGGCGGCCGCCTGTGTCGCCTGTCGGCAAAGCCGGCCCTGGGCGTCCCTTTGTATCTTCCGGGTATGCCGTCATCTACTACGTCATGACGCAGCACCAATCAGGATTGGACAGATTTCATTCATTCTTCAGATGCGCTACGCTGGGGGCATTCCCCAAAGTGTCATAACGATGACGCAGTCTCGTTCCCCTTCTCGGGGAACAAGGGTTACAGTCGTAACCCGAGACGTTCTCTGTACCGTACGCCTTTCTGACTGTAATGAAGTTCTGGAGTAAATGTCTCCATTCTAGTAGGCCTATAGGTAACAGTTATGATATTTGGGACATTAAAGCTAAACTGTATAAAGTGCTGTATAAATAAACGTGCCGAATCTCTGGTGTAAACATATATCCACATCTCTATGATCAGATGATTTCTGAACATGTGTTTATGTGTTATTGAGAGGAAAGAGCAGCACATATTTCCATATTCATATAAACGTCGTTCTCATCAGTGTGGGTGGTGTCGGGATGTTTGTTAGCGCTGCAGAGTTTCTTTTTATCCATAAGCAAAAAACAAAAATTAACTTTGCTGTTAGAATATAGCTAAATTAATCTTTGCTGACTCAGTTCCTCCTCACTCCCTTTCTATTTCTTCTCCTTCGTTCTTAACTGTACTGTGCATTTAGGCCATGTATAATCTTACACCTTTTGCCTATTTCACATATTCTCAAAGCATTCTGGGTTGGGTTATTCTACTCTTCAGAAAGACACTCTCCACTCCGTAGGAAAATCCCTGCTGCGCTTTTCGCCTTTCCACTGCATAGTCATAGTTCATACACAGGAGCAAAAGTAATAGAACAAATAAAGAATATTGGACTTTTAACACGGTGTCACAAACAGTTTTGATTTAGTTTTGTTTTTATGGACTTCTTATTTACTCTGTATGTTTTCATTATTTATATATAAATAATATATATAAATAATATTGTATATATACTGTATATATATATATATATATATATATATATATATATATATATATATATATATATATATATATATATATATATATATATATATATATACAATATATATATACTGATTGGCTTCATCACTGTCTCCTCTGCATCACTGTGTGTGTGTGTGTGTGTGTGTGTGTGTGTGTGTTGTGTGTGTGTGTGTGTGGTGTGTGTGTGTGTGTGTGTGTGTGTGTGTGTGTGTTTTGAGGAGATTCCCCCTTCCATGTAAAGCGCTTTGAGGTCCCAGAAAAAGCGCTATATAAATGTAATGAATTATTATAATTATGTTTTTTTTAACATAAAAATAGAAAGCAGAACAGAGTTTTTAATTGATTGATTTCTTTCACCTGCTTCTTGTTTGGTTCATTTGTTAGCTGTATATAAATATTTTACCCCCTCTCTTGGTTCAGTTGATAGTCTGCTGTTGTTTGTGTTGGCTCACATTGCTGTGATGTGTGTTTGGATTCTGTGTATCTCTGTTGCGTTGAGTATAATAAAGTTAATAAGCTTCTGTTAGATCCACTGTGCATCACCTCGTCTCACCGGACACAAGCGAACACTCACAGAGATTTTCCTCCAGAGGTTATTCAGAAGAGATGTGAAACTGTGTCATGAGAAGGGTCACAGCACTAGACTTAAAGATATCAAAACACTACGTACTAGAATATTACACATGTTGAATTGAAGCAAGGCAGTACTCATTGTTGCAATGCTTCATTTAAGCAAAATTGCCAAATATACTATTTATTAAGTGTAATAGTGAAAAAGTAGTGATCTATAGACTCATCTTATATCAGGGTCACCCACCAAGACAAAGAACTGTAAGGGTAACACACATAATAGTGAAATAAACAAATAAATACGAACTAAATAACAAAAACGTAACACAACATGTCCTAATGTATGTTGCTAAAACAAAACAATTTATATAAAATATAATCATATATGATACGTCACACAGGGATTTCTGTAAGTTGTAAGGTGACTCATATTTACTTACAGAAAATATGATTAGACTTTTTCATTGTTATAATGTAATATACAATTTATAACTGGGAAATATGCATTAACACCATGTATTTACTGTCAGTTTAGAGTTAGTTGCTTCTAATTAATTTACACAAGTAATTTACATGTGTAAATTAACATTTAAAAAGACAACAAAAACATTTGAAAGTAAATTTACTGTAAAAGTACTTTTTGGAAAAGTATTATATAGGTATACTTACTTAAAGGCTAATTCATACTTTTTACCTACAGTCACAATTTGAGTAATCGTGCATATAATGCAAAGCAGTATTCTCAGTATGATTCCAACTCGAATACTCGAATACTACGACTGTAGCCACGTTTATAAGGACACTTTTTGTTGAAATCGGAATGATATCATTGCACGAGTTTACAGAGTGTCTGCACTGTTGTCACATACTAACCATCCTCATTTTCTTTACAGACTTAAAGCAGACTTAATATCTCTATATTTCGGGTCATAATTAGGAGACGACGAGCACATGAACCCTGTTTGTTTGTTTGTTTGTTTGTTTGTTTGTGTCACAAGCAATGAAAACGCCCATTCCCGCGCACACAACAAGCCGTCTGCTGATCAGAGCCAAGCACGTGTTGGACATTGTTGTCCTTCTCCACTTTACAGAGAATTATAGATTGACACGACAGTCATTTATTATATTCAACAACAGTGTCAGCTCGTTCCATGCATCAAACTGTACATCATTACACCGTTTCTACACCATTACACAACATGCACACAACACTTTTGGTTTTCAATCCCATCAAGTGTTTACATGACCTCTCGATCGCATTAAAAAAGGGTTATCCCACCTTTCTCAAACCGGTTTGGGCATCTAGGGTTAGGGTTAGGAGTTATTGCACTTGAGGAGTTTTACACAGAGCTTTTTCATTCGGATAAGACTTTTAAACTGATTGTAATCGGAACTCAATGCTGCATGTAAACACACCCAGTGATCGTTGTTTCATTATATAGTAGTGTTTCAGGCTCTTGTCATACTGTAAGTCTGAGCAAGTCCAGCTTTGGAAAGGACAGCAGTATCCAGCCAGTTTGGGCAGATTATGGGAAGAATTTGACCCCGCTGAGCTGCTGCTGTTCATTGGCTGAGATGAAACACACCACATTCTTCTGCGCTGGAGGCCAAACATGTTCATTCTGTTAGCTGGACACTCGCTGTTTATATCCCTGACGGACTGTTACAGCAGGTTTAACTCAGTCAGAAGGGGTTCTAGAACACTGGTTACATTTTACACAAACCATACAATGTGCTGATTTAAATCAGACCTGATTTAATCATTATTCAATATGAAAGTGACACATACTATATGATTATAACTCTTGATCCAACTTCTGAAGATCTCTAGTTCTTGTAACTAACAAGAAAAGTTTGTAAACATTTTCTGCATGAATAACTCATAAGATCACATTCTGTTTAGCTGACCACAGCTACCTCAGAAAAACATAAATGAAAAATAATATTATAGGCTAATATTTAAACATAAATATGAAAATAAATATGTTACGTTTTCTCTAACCCTCTGCTGGATTTTTCCCTCATGAGATCAGAAACTTATTTTTTGTCCATACAGATACATGCAAGACATAATTATAGACTATACATTATCTACTTTTATTTGTGTACACTCTAGCTTTATTTGCACTAACTGTAGCTTGTTTATTGAGGATGCAGGACAAGATTACAGTAATCTAGTCTCGAGGTCATGAATGCATGAACTAACTTTTCTGCATCTGAAACAGATAGCATGTTACGTAGCTTAGCAATGTTTCTAAGGTGGAAAAAGGCTGTTCTTGTAACATATGAAATATGATTTTCGAAAGTCAAGTTGCGGTCTAGCATACCACCCAGGTCTTTTACTGTAGTGGATAGAGTAACAGGACATCCTTCTAAATTAAAGTTGTATTGTAAGGGATTTTGTGGGTAGTTTTTTAGACCAATAAGTAATACCTCCGTTTTATCTGAATTTAATAGCAGGAAATTACACGTCATCCAGCATTTTATATCTTTTAGTCACTCTGTCAAGTTAGATAAGTTAGTGTTTTCATCTGGTCGTGATGAGATATATAATTGAGTGTCATCAGCATAACAGTGAAAATTAATTCCATGTTTTCTTATAATATTACCAAGTGGCAGCATATATATTGAGAATAGCAGAGGGCCTAGGACAGATCCTTGCGGCACTCCATAGTCTACTGATGTTATCTTTGATTTTTCCCCATTTAAACAGACAAAATGGTAACGGTCTGATAAGTACGATCTAAACCAGCTTAATGCCTGTCCCTGAACACCAGTGTAGTTTTGTAGTCGATCTAAGAGTATTTTATGATCTATAGTGTCGAACGCAGCACTAAGATCAAGTAGAACTAGTATTGAGATACAGCCTTGGTCAGAGGCTAAGAGTAAATCATTTGTAATTTTAACTAGCGCAGTTTCTGTGCTATGATGCGGTCTGAATCCCGACTGAAATTTTTCATAGATATCATTTTCTTGCAAGAAAGAGCACAATTGAGCGGACACAATTTTTTCTAGTATTTTAGACATAAATGGAAGATTTGAGATGGGTCTGTAATTTGCTAGGTTATTTGGATCTAATTGCGGTTTCTTAATGAGAGGTTTTATTACTGCCAGCTTGAATATTTTTGGAACGTGACCTAAAAATAAAGACGAGTTAATAATATTGAGAAGAGGCTCTTCCACTACAGGTAACACTTCTTTAAGTAATTTAGTGGGTATTGGATCTAATAAACATGTTGTTGGTTTAGATGCAATGATAAGTTTATTTAGTTCCCTTTATCGAAAAAGGGAACTTCGAGATGCGTCGAACGACACGGTGGGAACGCCTCTTGCGTGATTGCGTCTGAAGCATCTATGCCAACTAGTCCAATGGAATGAGAGAATGACCGTCACGGGCGGGTGACGTCATGAACCAGGAAAGGATAAGAGCACTTCCGCTGCTCGCCGGCATTTAGCTTCTGTTGCCTCAGCAAGCGATCTGTGTCAAACTGTCTCTGTCTATTTATTGTTGTCTGTTACAATATTGTCGGAAACGTTATGGCGAAACAAATGTACAAACAGTGTGTTCCTCCCTGCCCGCGTTTATTTAAACGGGTGGGGACACACACAGCTTTGTGGCATTTTGTTTGAGAGTAAGAGCATGCTGAGTGCTAACATTGTGAAAGTGAAACTACCAGATTAGCATGCTCTGCTCTCGCCTGTCACTCTGTATGATAGTGGCAGGCTCGCGATTCTCACGGGATGACAGGACCCGCGTTTGCCGAGGCGGCGCGGAGAATGCATTCCTGGGGATCGCAAAAGGATCTTTTGGAGGGGTGGGAGAACGGTCCGAGGGCCTTTTCTTCTTCCTTGCCCGGAAGATCCAGCTCTATCTCCCCGGTGTTGGAAGCACGCTCTGCGGTTTCTTCCGCTCGGGGAGAGAGAGCCCCTTTTTCCTTCATTTCTTCCTCCGAGGAGGTTTGTGTTGAGAATATTGAAAGTGAAAGCAAGCACACACACTGTTGAATTAGATTCGCCATCTATTTTTCCAGTATATGATGAACTGGTGGAGGTTTTGTCCCGTGCTGTTAGTAAATTAAATATTTAATGGCCAGCTGAGAAAAAGGAACGCTCGTCCTAAGAAACTTGACGAGCGTTTTCTTATTTCTATCACATTATCTCCACCACGAGGCTTCCATTTTTTCCCTGATTTACACACTGAATATTTAAATTATGGAATAAACCGTATTTATCACTACTTTCAGCCCTCGTGTTAAATGTTTATTCAAGATTAGAGGGTTGAAAGATTACGGTTATGATATGATGCCCCAGGCTGAACAGAAATAAAAATAGGAAAATGCTATTTTTTCACCTGGTCCAGTATCATCATTTAAGTCTCTGCTTTGCTCATAAGCCTATACTAAAGAATCTCGCGTTTGCCGAGGCAGCGTGTAGGTTTAATGTTGTAATCAGAATCTAGCTCGGATCTCGCGTTTGCCGAGGCACCGCTTAGATTTCGAGTGTATTTTGCAAAAATAAGATTCTGTGGCTGGGATCTCGCGTTTGCCGAGGCAGCGCGTAGGTTTAAGCAGAACTACTTTGGTTTTATGGGTAAAGCTTATACGGCAGCAGGTCAGCTGGAGAATGTTTATAGAAATCTATATTATAATGCTCCAGGCTTATCAGGCCGATCTGCTGGGGTTCTGGATATAGCGAAATTTGAGCCTTCGGGTCTCTTCGGCGACGCATTCCATGCGGTCGTTGTTAGGTGATAAAAGATATATATATATAAAAAAAATATATATAATAAGGTTTCTCCCTCGCTGTGTCCAGCCCCCCTGGGGCTGCTGGGCGTGAGCAGCCCCAGCCGTCGAGTTCATCATATTATGTGCACAGAAAGAGAGTGCTGCATCTCGTGTTCCTCCATGTAGATACTGGAGACAGACGCAACCCTCTCAACCGAAGTCGCCTAAGCCTAAGCCGGATCTGAGGACCGTTCTTCAGGCGAAGAAAGCTTCGGTTCAAAAAAAAAAAAAAGGTCCTGATGCTTAGGCATCAGGCCTGTGAGGACAGCCCCGACCGAAGTAGAGTGGTGTACACCTCATTTCACGGTGCCCGTTCCATTTCGGGGTCCTCACGAGACCCTCCTGCCAACCCTGCCACCTCCGGTGCTTCAGGGCGCAGCGGTCTCCAGCGAGTCGCTGATGCTATGCTGCGGTACAGCATTGGTTTCGCGCCCTCTGAGGGGGGCTTTTGAGTAGTCAGGTCAGGTAGTTCCTGCCATTATGTTTCAGGCTCCAGATTTGGCTCCCTCAGTAACACCAGAGACCAGCCTCGAGGGGCTGGTTCCCTTAGTAAATTTTCTGGCAGCGTGGATGCTTCTGCCGAATATTTCTCATTGGGTCCTGCAGTTTGTAGAGAAGGGATACAGAATCCAGTTTGGCTCTCGTCCTCCTCATTACAGCGGGGTGCTGCCCACAGTGGTGCATCCCGAGCAGGCTCTGGTAATGGGACAAGAAGTAAAGGCCCTGTTAGCAAAGAAGCTATAGAACAGGTGTACTCACCCGTCAGAGAGTCGGGTTTTTACAGCCATTATTTCATTGTTCCAAAAAAGGATGGAGGGTTGCGTCCCTTTTAGATCTTCGCCTGTTTATTCGGTCAGTTCAGAAACTAAAGTTCAAGTTAGCTGACCCTCAAACAGATCGTGACCCAAATCAGATCCGAGGACTGGTTCGTCACGATAGATCTAAAGGATGCATACTTCCATATCTCCATCCTCCCTCAGCACAGGAAGTTCCTGAGGTTTTCTTTCAGGGGCAAAGAATACCAATATCGGGTTCTTCCTTTCGGCCTAGCTTTGTCACCCCGCACGTTCACGAAATGCATGGATGCAGCTTTAGCCCCTCTCAGGCTTCAGGGCATACGCATTCTGAATTATATCGACTGGCTGATTCTAGCGGAATCAGAGCAGTTGGCGGTTCGGCACTGAGGTGTCGTTCTCGCTCATATAGAGATGTTGGGGTTGAGGCTCAATGCCAAGAAGAGTGTACTTTCTCCAGTACAGAGAACCACTTTCCTTGGTGTGGTATGGAATTTATTATCCTAACAGCCACAGAAGAGCTGAGGCTAGGCCAGTCACGCACTGTAAAACAGTTCGAGAGACTGTTGGGTCTACTGGCAGCAGCGTCCAACGGAATTCCTTTTGGCATGCTGTACATGAGACCTTTACAGTGCTGGCTCAGGACCAGAAGGTTCTCCCGAGGGGAAACCCACTTTGCATATCAAGGCACGCGGCGATGCTTTCGTGCCTTAGTTATATGTAAATTCTGGTTCTTAACCCAGGGTCCGGTGTTGGGAGCTCTTTGCCATCGAGTAGTGATCTCGACAGATGCTTCTCTCACCGGCTGGGGAGCGGTAATGGAAGGCCGCTCGGTTCAGGGTCTGTGGAAAAGCCATCATCTTTCTTGGCACATAAATTGCCTGGAGATGATGGCCGTCTTCAATGCGTTGAGACATTTCCTTCCGGACCTAAGAGGCTATCATGTGCTCGTTCGAACAGACAACACATCAGTGGTCTCTTATCTGAACCGCCAGGGGGGTCTGCGCTCGCGTCCGCTTTGCAAACTGGCGCACCAGATCCTCCTGTGGTCTCTGGGGAAGGTACTCTCTCTGAGGGCAGTGTATATTCCTGGGGACCAGAATATAGGAGCAGACATCCTGTCGAGGCAGGAGCTGAGGCCAGGGGATTGGAGACTCCACCCTGAGGCGGTGGAGAAAATCTGGGAGGCATATGGTCAGGCAGAGGTGGATCTGTTCGCGTCTCAGAACACGACGCACTGTCCTCTCTGGTATTCTCTGACGCACCCAGCCCCCCTGGGGCTGGACGCCATGGTGCAGACGTGGCCGAGGCTACGTCTGTACGCCTTTCCCCTGTTGCTCTGCTCCCAGGAGTTCTGGAGAGGGTCCGTCGGTATGGAATAAGCCTACTGCTAGTAGCACCACGCTGGCCAAGTCGGATCTGGTTTGCGGACCTGATCCTTCTGCTAGACGGGCCTCCATTGGAGATCCCTTTGAGGAGGGACCTTCTGTCTCAGGCCGGGGGCACAATATTTCACCCTCGACCAGACATGTGGAATCTTTGGGTTTGGCCTCTGAGGGGGCCCAACGTATAGATAGTGGTCTTTCAGCTGAGGCTGCTGAGACCATCCTAAGCTCCAGAGCTCCGGCTACGAGGAAACTTTATGCGCTTAAATGGAGAGTTTTCTCCTTGTGGTGTCACCGACATCAGTGGGATCCAGTTAACTGTTCTGTCAACACAGTACTCGAGTTCCTGCAGGAGCGCTTTGTGTCAGGTCTTTGTCCTTCCACACTAAAAGTTTACGTGGCAGCCATTGCGGCTTACCATACCATGGTGGGAGGTATATCTTTGGGTCGAGACCCCCTGATTACACGTTTCCTTCGTGGCACTTTGAGGCTGAGGCCTGCAATTCGCACTAAGGTGCCAGCTTGGGATTTGACTATAGTTCTAGAAGGCCTGTCTAGGCCCCCATTCGAGCCCTTAGATTCGGTCTCAGAAAAGTTCCTTACTTTCAAGACTATCTTTCTGCTAGCTATTTCGTCCCTAAGGGGAGTTGGTGACCTTCAGGCTCTTTCGGTCTCCCCCACCTGCCTTGAATTTGCACCGGGGATGGTCAAGGCGTTCCTATATCCAAAACAGGGATACGTCCCTAAGGTTCCAACCTTGACTCCGAGGCCTATTGTGCTGCAGGCTTTCTGTCCTCCTTTTGCAACTGCGGACCAGGAAAGACTGCACCTCTTGTGTCCAGTGCGAGCATTGGACACGTATGTACGTCGGACATCCTCAATCAGGAAGTCCGACCAATTACTGATTTGCTTTGGATCACCTAAGAAAGGTCTTCCTGCTTCCAAACAGACAGTCAGTAAGTGGATAGTCGAGGCTATTTCACTGGCATACGAGTACTCGGGCCAGCCTTGTCCTTTGGTGGTCCGAGCTCACTCGACCAGGAGTATGGCGGCTTCTAAAGCCATATTGCAGGGGGTATCTCTTCAAGATGTTTGTGATGCGGCGGGCTGGTCCTCTCCGCTCACATTCGTGAGATTTTACAGTTTGGACCTGGATGCTGCCCCAGGTTCTCAGGTGCTGAGTGCTTAGATCAACAGACTGACACTCAGGTACTTGTAATTATGGCGGGTTGGGTATTCTCGTTCCCACCGTGTCGTTCGACGCATCTCGAAGTTCCCTTTTTCGATAAAGGGAACGTCTCAGGTTACTATTGTAACCATAGTTCCCTGAGAAACAGGGAACGAGACGATGCGTCCCCCTGCCATACTTCCTGCGTCCCTGCGATCGGCTTGCTTCGGCAACTGTCGAAGCTAAATGCCGGCGAGCAGCGGAAGTGCTCTTATCCTTTCCTGGTTCATGACGTCACCCGCCCGTGACGGTCATTCTCTCATTCCATTGGACTAGTTGGCATAGATGCTTCAGACGCAATCACGCAAGAGGCGTTCCCACCGTGTCGTTCGACGCATCGTCTCGTTCCCTGTTTCTCAGGGAACTATGGTTACAATAGTAACCTGAGACGTTCTTCCTGTCCTATAGTTGTAAAGCGGTTTAGTTGTTCTAGAGGGGCCATAATTGAGGCCGAGTCATAAGACACCATAGAGGATTGTACATTTACAATAGTGTTTCGGATGCTTTCTATTTTCTCATTGAAGTAATTCATAAAATCATTACTACTATATTGTAACGGAATATTTTGCTCTGGAGATGTCTGATTATTTGTTAGTCTAGCCACGGTGTTAAATAAAAACCTTGGATTATTTTGGTTATTTTCAATTAGTTTGCGGATATGCTCAGCCCTGGCTGATTTTAGAGCCCTTTTATAACGTGACATACTGTCTTTCCACGCGATTCTGAAGACCTCTAAATTAGTTCGTTTCCATTTACGCTCTAAGTTACGAGTTTCTCTCTTGATAGCATGCGTAGCACTGTTGTACCATGGTGTTTTAGTTTTCTCTCTAACCTTTTTTAATCTAATTGGTGCAACAATATCTAGTGTACTAGAGAAAATGTTGCTCATACTGCTAGTCATTTCCTCTAGTTCATCTGTTTGTTTGGGTTTACTGAGCAGCTGAGATAGATCAGGTAAGCTATTTGAGAATCTTTCAATTGTGGTTGGAAGGATTGTTCTGCCTGGTCTATAACGTGGTGCAACATGACAAATTTCAGCAGTGCGTATTATGCATGTTACCATGTAATGATCAGTGAGATCGTCACTTTGCGGTATAATATCTATATCGGTTGGATCGGTTCCATATGATATAATTAAATCTAGTTTATGATTTAGACGATGAGTGGGACCACTGACGTTTTGCTTCACCACAAAAGAGTTTAATAGATCTGTAAATGCAGCCCCTAACGCATCATTTGTATTATCTACGTGTATGTTAAAGTCGCCAATAATTATTTCTTTATCGACATTGACCAATAGGTCTGAGAGAAAGTCTGCTAAATCTTTTAGGAAATCAGCATATGGCCCTGGAGGTCTATATACGGTAGCCAATGCTAGAGATAATAAGGATTTCTTTCTTACATCTAAGAGCGTAACATTTAGCACAAGTACTTCAAACGAATTAAACCTATGACAGGTTTTCTGAGTAACATTAAGAATATCTCTATAGATTGTTGCAACACCGCCGCCACGACCGATCAGACGGGGCTCATGCTTATAACAGTATCCTGGTGGAGTAGACTCATTTAGACCGAAATAATCATTTGGTTTAAGCCAGGTTTCAGTAAGGCACAGAACATCGAAATTATTATCTGTGACCATTTCATTTACAATAACCGCCTTAGGTGTAAGCGATCTAATGTTTAGAAGACCTAGCTTTAGAAATTGTTTTTGTTCACTGATATTTAGATTTTCTGGTTTAATTACAATAATATTCTTGCTAGATCTTACAGTAGATTTGTTGTTTGGCTTCACTAAGCGAGGAATAGACACAGTTTCTATATAATGTTCTACATTGGTACTTATATCCATTAAGTTGGGACAGCAAAGACTATGATTTGGACTTTGACTTACTAGTCAGGTGGTGTGTAGTAACTGTGAATGTGAGAGAACAAGAAACCTTAACAAAGCATATTGGGCATAAGATTAATAATGAATGTGTACATATTGTGAATTAATTTAATAAACTTAGTTATCTTTCCTGGTAGCCTTCAGTAAATGAATTTGTCTAAGACCCTGTGTTTACTTTATTCACTGACAGACGAAAATGACACCGAGATCCGCCCACAAACTTACTTGTGTTTCGCGTTTGATACGTGTTTCGCATTTGATACTTGGGTTTTGCGTTTGATACTTGCGTTTTGCGTTTGATACTTGCGTTTTGCGTTTGATACTTGCGTTTCAGATCGTTAAAATAGGGCCCTGAGAGAAAAAGAAAGAGTGATGAAGATGATGAGAGATCAGCTATTGTCAAATCATCTGCTCTCTGACATGGGTATAAAGCTATTTCTCATCAATGGTTTTGGCCTTTAAAAGTCTTAAATTGCACATATGTAGGTCACTGAAATCAAAGTGTTCTCGGGGGAAACTAAACTGCAACCCCTATAGTTTTACACTGTTCTTGTTGTGAAGAGGCGGAGTCAGGAGGATCCATTTGCAGCATTTATTAGAAGAATCAAAACAGGCAGGGTCCAACAGTGGCAAACAGAACAGAGAAGGCAAGGCTGAGACAAACCAGGTAAACAGGCAAAGGGTCGAGGCAGGCAGAGAGAATCAGAGTCCAGTAAACAGTCCGGGGTCAGGGCAGGCAGAGAAGGGTCAGCAACGATAAACAATACAAAATCAAACATGGGAATCAAACTCGGGAAATAATGCTCAGAAATGATGGCCGGGGCAGATCAAGACTTTGCACTGAATGAGTGTGTGAATGAGGCTTATATGAGTGTGTGTGAATGAGGTGCAGGTGTGTGTGTGAATGAGGTGCAGGTGTGAGTGCAATCAGTCCCAGGTATGAGGCATGATGGGAATTGGAGTTCGATGGGGAAAGTTAATATTCCGGAGACGGTTCCCTCCGGTGGTGAAGAGGAGGTGGTGCGGGAGCCTGCTCCGTTACAGAGCCCTCCCCCTGCGAGCGGCTCCTGAAGCGAGGAGGCAAATGACGCCGGGGTCTCCCACGGGGTAGAGGGGCCGGTTTTTCCGGGTGTATCCGATGAAACTCCTCAGTGAGTGTGGGGTCTAGGATGTCTCCAGAGTTGACCCAGGATCGCTCCTTCGGACCGAACCCCTCCCAGTCAACCAGATACTGGAGGACGTTACCCCGGCGCCTGGAGTCGAGCAACTCGTGCACACGATAAGCCTCCTCGCCGTCGACCAGGATGGATGGGGGGTTTGAGCCTGTGACTCCCTCCTCCGACTCTCCTCTCGGACCACTGGCAGGTTTCAGGAGTGATACATGGAATGTAGGAGAAATACGGTAATTAGCGGGCAGGTCTAATCGAAATTATACTGGAGAAATTTGTCTAACAATTTGAAACGGTCCAACATACCTGGGACTAAGTTTGCGACATGGAAGTCGAAGTCTGAGGTCCCTGGTTGAAAGCCAAACCCATTGGCCAGTTTGATACTCTGGAGCAGTGCGGCGATGACGGTTAGCCTGGAGTTCTTGGCGTCTAACGGCGTGAAGTAGCTGAGTGTGTGCTTGATCCCAGACCTCTTCGCTCCGTTGTAGCCATTCGGTGATGGAGGGTAAATCAGTGGGTTCACCAGACCATGGGAAGAGTGGGGGTTGGAAGCCCAGAATGCATTTGAATGGGGTGATTCCAGTGGTGGGTTTGATGAGGGAATTCTGAGCGTATTCGGCACAGAATAGATACCTGCTCCACTCAGCTTGATGTTGTTGACAGTAGGATCGTAGGAAACGAATTACATCTTGGTTGAGACGTTCAGTTTGTCCATTGGATTGGGGGTGATAACCGGAAGTGAGGCTGATGTTGACGCTGAGGTGTTTGAAGAAAGATGTCCATAACCTGGAGGTGAACTGAGGTCCTCGGTCAGAGACGATGTCTTCGGGGAGGCCATAGAAGCGGAAAACCTGGTTGCAAAGATGTTCAGCAGTTTCTAGAGCCGTAGGAAGTTTGGGAAGAGGAATCAATCTGCAAGCTTTGGAGAAATGATCCACAATGGTGAGTATGACAGTGTGACCTTGTGAATTGGGTAAATCTGTGATGAAGTCGATGGCTATATGAGACCAGGGGCGTTGCGGTATAGGGAGTGGATTTAAGAGTCCGGCTGGCAAGTTCTGCAGTTCTGGATGTGTTAGGTCGTATCAGACTGTAAAGTTGGCCACCAGAAGCGGTTCCGGAGTAGATGGGTGGTTGCTGTTATGCCAGGATGTCCATGAACTGGGTGTGGAGTGTATCTGTTCTGTGAGTCGTGAGCGCAAAGGTTCTGGAACGAATAAGCGACCCTCAGGACACTCGGTTGGAGGTTCAGTTTGACTGTTGAACTGCTTGATTTCTGTGATAATATCCCACTGTACCGGAGCCACTAGGAGTTTTTCTGGGATAATGTTATCAGTGACAGGGAGTTGAGCGGATTCTTCCGTCTGGCGAGAGAGAGCATCAGCTTTAATGTTCTTGGACCCTGGACAATAGGAGACAGTAAACTGAAATCTGGTGAAGAACAAGGCCCACCTGACCTGACGGGGGTTCAAACGTTTGGCTGACCGAAGGTATTCGAGGTTCTTGTGGTCAGTAAGGATAATGAAGGGTTGGGTTGCTCCCTCCAGCCAGTGTCGCCATTCCTCGAGAGCGAGTTTCATGGCCAACAGTTTCCTACATCATAATTTCGCTCCGCTGGAGACAGTTTCCTGGAGAAGAAAGCACACGGGAACATTTTTCCTGGATCACCTTGGCGTTGTGAGAGAATGCCCCCCACTCCTGTGTTGGAGGCATCCACCTCCACAATGAATTGAAGCGCTGGGTCTGGGTGTCGGAGAATGGGAGCAGAAGTGAACAGGGCTTTGAGTCTGTTGAATGCTTGATTTGCTTTCAAGGTCCAATGCAGCCGGTTTGTGTGGCGTTTGGTCATGGCAGTGAGAGGTGCGGCTACATTACTGAAGTTTCGGACGAAACGTCTGTAGAAGTTGGCAAAGCCCAGGAAGCGTTGCAATTCTTTGACGGTTTGGGGTCAGGGCCAGTCCAACACTGCTTTGACTTTTTTGTCGTCCAGAGCCACTCCCTCCTGACTGATTATATACCCGAGAAAAGACGTGCTGGTTTGATGAAACTCACATTTCTCTGCTTTGGCGTAGAGTTGGTACTGCAGTAGACGCTTCAGGACCATTCTGACGTGTTGTATGTGTTCTTCTAGGGAATTGGAGAAGATTAGAATGTCGTCGATGTATATGATCACCCATCTATCCAAAATGTCCCGAAAAACATCGTTCATGAATGACTGAAAGACAGAAGGACTGTTAGACAGGCCAAACGGCATAACCAAATATTCATAGTGACCACTGCTGGTTGAAAACGCCGTTTTCCATTCATCTCCACCCCGAATGCGAATGAGGTTATAGGCATTGCGAAGGTCCAGTTTGGTGTAGTATTTGGCCTGGTGGAGTTGTTCGAGAGCGGCTGGAACAAGAGGTAAGGAATAGCGGAACTTAACAGTCACCTCATTGAGTCCACGATAGTCAATACAGGGTCTCAACCCTCCATCCTTTTTCTTAACAAAGAAGAAACCTCCTGATGCTGGAGATGTTGAGGGTCTAATGAAACCTTTGGCTAATTCCTCCTCAAAGTACTGCTTCATGGCTTCAGATTCAGGCTGAGATAAGGGAAAAATTCGACCTTTAGGTGGAACGGCTCCGGGCATGAGTTCGATGGCACAGTCAATGGAGCGATGTTCAGGAAGTTGTGATGCTTTCCTCTTGCTGAAGGCTTCAGTTAGATCTGCGTATGCAAGAGGGAGTTTTATCTCTTGTTGATCAGAAGTGGGGTTAGTTGAGATGAGTTGAGGAACTTGAGTGATCCTAGTCAGGCAGTGCTCGTGACATGTGACATCCCATTGAGTGATTTGAACCTCTCTCCAAGAAATGTGGATTGTGGATGCGTAACCAAGGCAGGCCGAGTATTATGCTATGATGTGGAGCTTGAATGACGTAGAATTGAATTTTCTCCAAGTGCAGGGCCCCGATGTGCATTGTGATCTCTTTGGTCACCCGGTGAATTCTTCCCCCTCCGATGGGGCATCCGTCTAGCGCAGAGGTCTTCACTCCTGCTCCTGGAGAGCCACTGTCCTGCAAAGTTTAGTTCCAACCCTAATCAAACACACCTGAATCAGCTCATCAAGCACTTCAGAATCACTTTAGTATTCAAAGGCAGGTGTGGTGAAGCAGGTTGGAACTAAACTCTGCAGGACAGTGGCTCTCCAGGAGCAGGAGTGAAGACTTCTGGTCTAGCGCCTCCACTGTCAAAGAAGAACAGGGGTTCAGTTTTAGCTGATGTAAAGAAGCGAATTCGTGGGAAATGAAGTTCCCCGCAGCTCCTGAATCGATCATAGCAGTGGTTGAAATGCTTTGGTCCCGGAAGGACAAACGAATGGGTAGTAAGAGGTTGGATGTACATTGATTCACTTTGTTACTCACCGCTTGGGTCGTATCGGCAGGGCGAACGGGACAATCGATTCTCATGTGGCCTGGCTGACCACAGTACAGGCAGAGGCGGTTTTGCTGGCTGCTCTCGTTCCTCTGGAGAGAGATGGGTGAAGCCCAGTTGCATGGGCTCGGGTGCCGTGGCAGCTTCGTGTGTGTATCGTGGTGGGGCTCTAGGGTGGCGGCGAGAACGCATCAGATTATCAACCTGGATGGCGAGATCAATGAATTCATTCAGGTTCCTGCCCTCATTTCGGCAGGCCAACTCAGACTGTAACTCGACTATTAGTCCCTTTCTGAAGAGTGTTTTAAAAGTATCCTCGACCCAGTTGGCTTGAGCTGCGAGAGTGCGACAAGTGAGAGCATACTCGGCAGCGGTGTTTCGTCCTTGAGAGAGAGTTAACAACTGTTCTCCCGGATTCCCTTTCGCAGTGGAGTGTTCAAAGACATCACGGAATTGCTGAAGAAATCCTGTGAATGAGGGAAATGCAGAACCATCGGGTCTCCAAACTGCCGTAGCCCATTCTAATGCCTTTCCGGTGAGTAGTGAACAAACGAATGCAATGCGTCCAGCATCATTGGGGTAGAATGATGGTTGCTGATCGAGGTAAAGCGTGCACTGTAGCAGAAAACCCTTGCATTTGGTTGGGTTGCCGTCAAATTTCTCCGGGAAAGCAAGACGAGGGTGGCCGGAAGTGTTGACAGCGTGGGAAGATGCACCTTGTGAATGTTCAGTGGGTGCGCTGAAGGTTGACATTCGTAAGCTTTGCAGTGATTGAACCAGATCCTCGTTGAGAGAAGTGAGTCGGCTCAGCTGATGGTGATGCAAGGATAACTGTGAAGCTTGAGCAGATACCTCGGTGGCGAGCTGCATGACTGCTGCTGGATCAAGTGTTGGCGAAGTCTTCTGTTGTGAAGAGGCGGAGTCAGGAGGATCCATTTGCAGCATTTATTAGAAGAATCAAAACAGGCAGGGTCCAACAGTGGCAAACAGAACAGAGAAGGCAAGGCTGAGACAAACCAGGTAAACAGGCAAAGGGTCGAGGCAGGCAGAGAGAATCAGAGTCCAGTAAACAGTCCGGGGTCAGGGCAGGCAGAGAAGGGTCAGCAACGATAAACAATCCAAAATCAAACACGGGAATCAAACTCGGAAAATAACGCTCAGTAATGATGGCCGGGGCAGATCAAGACTTTGCACTGAATGAGTGTGTGAATGAGGCTTATATGAGTGTGTGTGAATGAGGTGCAGGTGTGTGTGTGAATGAGGTGCAGGTGTGAGTGCAATCAGTCCCAGGTATGAGGCATGATGGGAATTGGAGTTCGATGGGTAAAGTTAATATTCCAGAGACGGTTCCTTCCGGTGGTGAAGAGGAGGTGGTGCGGGAGCCTGCTCCGTTACAGTTCTACACGTTTGTTATAGATATTGTGATATAGATATTGAGAGAAGAATGTTTCTAGCTGATACGCACCAGGTGATCAAGCGCTGCTTTTGAACTGTTACAACTCCACCATTTTCTCCCATTAATGTTTATTGAGAAACATTACTTCTGCAAACTCTGGTGAGTTTCTGTGTTCAAACAAATGTTTAGTCGATGTGCTTTAACTGATTAATGATCAGAAAATTGTATATAAGTTTTTGTAAATGGAAAAAAAAACAGTCAGAGTTAAAAGATGATGTTAATTGAAGGTATTTTTGTATTTCAATACACGTTATACAAACGGAGATCGGGGAGACTGATAGATTTAATTCTTGATAAATGTATTGTATGATGTTCCCTGTATGGAGGAAATACATGAAAGTGAGTGAGTATTTTGAAGTGCAGAGGATAAATCTGTGTGTTAAACAGAGATATATTTTTGTGTATTTAGTGTGCTCATGTGTTAATGTTAATTAGCTAAGCTAACACGTGTATGCACATGTGAGTGATGCTTTTGCGAGTGGGGGGGGGGGTGAACTATCACCTCCTTACAGACCCTTTTTAATGTATTTTTAGAAACACTTGTTTAAACAATTGTAGAACTGCCTTAACTGTATAATAACAGCAAAATCTTGTGAAATAAAACCATTTTAACCACTGACATGTTTATGGAGCGTTAGAGCACGCTGTCATTCATTATTGCTCCTAAGGGCTTTGCATTTATCAAATAAGAGTATAAGGGTTATGTAATTATTATCAAATAAATTCATTGATGATACATGCTCAGGTAGTTGCTGGGTTCCTATCTCTATCAGTTTACAAAGTTATATTTCTTGTTCACAAGAACACATAGCACACATTTCTAGTGTTAAGCCGGTCAGCAGTGTTTGGGAAGCTACTCGTAAATTAAACTACAGTCAAGTTACTATCAAAAAGTAGCTAGCTACATTAAAACTACTTTGATTTTTTTTTCTTTTTACAATTACAGTGTATAAGAAACTATAAAAGCTATATTGCGATTTTGTTTTGTGTTCAATTGACCGATTCTGCTAATGACGCAAAACAGTATACACAAGTGATCTTTCAGGTTCATCATAAACTGTGGCCGGACATATTAAACTATGGCGGGTCACCGCTGTAATAACATTAGAAGAAGTTATTAGATAGAACAATAGATGGGGTAATGCACAGTTCTACCAGAAAGACTCGGAAGATAAAATGATGTAACAAAGCATCCATTTATTGGCAGCCCAGCAAGCAATTATTTGCAAAGTTCTTTGGCGTAGGCCCCGTCCATAGGTCGTAATCCGAGGGTAGCGGATCAGCATCTCCTGCCTGAAGACGAGGGCAGGGGCGTAGCCGACCCCCCAGGGGAGTGTAGACGGGACCATCCTGGTGGTGGTGGGGAGGGTGGAGGTTGTTGTCGCGTCGGCATCTGCGAACTCAAACATGTGTAAGTACCGATCTTTTATACGATAAGAATAAGGACGTGATTGGATGAACTTGAAGGTAACAAGTGACGCAGTAATTAAGTCTTCCTGGCAGAACTTATGCCAAAGCTTTCATTTCTACCAGAAAGACTCGGAAGATAAAATGATGTAACAAAGCATCCATTTATTGGCAGCCCAGCAAGCAATTATTTGCAAAGTTCTTTGGCGTAGGCCCCGTCCATAGGTCGTAATCCGAGGGTAGTGGATCAGCATCTCCTGCCTAAAGACGAGGGCAGGGGCGTAGCCGACCCCCAAAAATAGTTGGATTGTAGATCCATCGGGACGGGGCCAGCCTTCCCCCAAAATTGATGAACGAAGTATGCCCACCGGTCGTGAATCCTGAGGTTCCTAAAATAAGGGAAAGGGAAATAACATAATTAGTCATGAGCCTATGCTTGATTGGAGTTTTTCTTTTTTTTATTTTTTTTTTTATATA